>KK122371.1:5102-29361 GCA_000611955.2 Stegodyphus mimosarum
CACAAATTGATCAGCCTACTAGGAAACCACAAATGGCTTTGGGACGACTCATTGTCAACAGTATTGTGAAGGGCTAGTAACAACACAGTGACGAGGAGTACTGACGCAAATTGTATACGTCTTTGAAGGGGTAATTTCTGCTCGCAAGAGAACACGCTCCATCACAAATTCTTGTTATAAAAAAATGTTGCAGAATTTTGTAATTGCAAAACTATAGCAGCGAATGTTCACACGTTGCCACATATGTTCGCCAAATGCTGAAACAGCACTTTGGAGATAGAGCCATCTCCCGTATCTTTCTAGTTTCGTGGTCACTATGGCCCCACTTTAAAGTTTTTCTCGCTCTGGGGTTATCTGAAATCTATAGTGTGCACATAAAATCCATGGGATTGATGCCACAAAACGTGGAGTTATACAGATTCCTCCTGCGATGTTAAGTCATCGTTGTTGTCAACAATCCCTGTGTACGTATTATCGTGTGCGAAGGTGAGCACGTTAAAAACTTGTAATGAAAAGAAAAGGTATTTCTTTCTCCTCTGTTTTGTTGTCATTGGGCCTTTACAATGTTCTTCTTTGCAAATCTTTTCAGCAAGTGTATGGTTCCAGTGTATCGTTCCGACATGATTTATGGTTTTTCTGTGCGCTGATCAATTTGAGGGGAAAGAACGTAGATGCCATCATACGAAAATTTTGAAATATTTTTCGCTGTAACTGTAACTGACAGGTCTATTCTTTTATTTCTTTATTCTGTCACATGTGAATCCAGTTTTTTCAAATGCTTTTACCAAATAACGTACAGTTTTTAGGGAACATGTGGTCACGTCTTAGCTTAGGACGTCACCGATAATCTCGCACTGCTTCGGTCCTTTTCAGATGAAACAGCTTTATCAATTCTTATCGACATTTCCGTGTAAATATCATCAGGTTAAGGAAATAATCCTCCCATGCTGCATATTAAAGATTTTATATAAGCAATTCTTTGCACATGGTGTTCCTTGGTAGGTGCCTCTAATGCATATCCTTGTGAATTATGCAAAATGCGTCAATGTACCTCCTTTCTGGGTTGTCATTGGTCTTTTACAAAGCTCTACTTTGCAAATGCTTAACGCGACAATTTTCGTCATACGTGTATCATTCCGACGCCATTTATGGTTATTCAAAACTCTGACCAATTTGTGCAGGAATAAAAGTAGTTGTTGCCATTCAACAATTTCAAAATATTTTCAATGTAACTGTAACCGTGTGGACTCAGTTGCCTTAAAGCATACTGAGCGCCTACCTTCAGATAACAATTCTGAAATTTCATTTCGATTGTTTGAGCGGATAGACCGCAGCATATTCATATAACGAAGGAGTTTATTTAAGACCATTCTGTACACTTCAGCTCCCTGCATGCCCATTTCTCTCCATCTCAACTTTGCATACAGTGATTCATTCAGGTAACAAGGAATCATTATCCGCCTGAAAGATGCAAAAAGAAAGTCACTGCAGGAAAGATAGATCTCAAAGTATTGGCAGGTATGATCTCTTGGAGGTCCTTCTACGGAACATGGTCTATACCTTAGTCATGTATAAGAAAAATACCAAAATTTATTGAAAAAAGGAAAATATAACTGAATTTCTTAGACACCAGATTCTTTTCATAAATATCCCCATTATGTAAAAGAATTATAGGATCATGTTTATAAAACTGTTTATACATCTTGCATATTGGGAGAACAAGCCTCACATTTCTATTTCATCATGATCGTTTCACGTCATCGCGTAATCACAGAGAACGTTTTCTCAGGATTATTAGTTTTTCGGAGTGATAGATGAAACCGTAGGACAGGTATTGGAGGAGGAATCAGAAACTTCGGTCGCCTCTCGCTGCTTCCATTACGTTTAAAATTTTCATATATTCCTAATATTTCAACAATGTGGAAGTTTCTGAAATGTTACGAGAGGCACAGTTCTCTTTTCTGAACCAGTACCATTTTCTAAGCTTTTTCAGAATCAATGTTAGAAGTGACAAATTTTTCAGGTGATGAGAAATAATAACTCCACAATAATTCTATAATACTTTCCTTCTTTAATTTCAAATAAAAATAAATTCAAAGGATTCCGACGCAGAAGAAATGTTTTTTAGATGGAATTGGTATCTTGTCACCGAAAAATGTGTTCGGCTGAGATTTGGGCTCTAACTTGTCTTTTAAATAATCTTTCTCATTTTTGTATTTTATTTTGCTTCAGACATCTGTTGAACTTATCGTAGAATAAATACTTCAGTGTTTTGTTTTGTTTTTATATTAAGATACTCTTTTCAAACCTTATGTAGTAGAGTTGTTAAATGCTACACGTTTCGCTGTTGGTTTTGTAGGAATCGCAATCTTCAAAGAACATGCCTTTCGAAAAGGATATTTGAGGCCTATTTTGCTTAACGAGTAAAAATTAGGAAACACAGCTGCAGAGACCGTTAAAAAAATACTTCGTGCTTGAAGAGATATCAGTGAATGAACGGACAGCTCAAAAGTGGTTTAGCCACCTTCTGGAGACAAGACACTTGAAGTGAAGCTTTCCGTTGGTCTTCTATCCACTCTCGACAAAGTCCACCTAGGAGGAAATCCAGCAGAATCCCCTTCAAACCTGCCAGGAGATTGCATACACGTTTGAAGTAGCTGATGAAATCATTCGATCACACCTTCATAACCTTGGGATGACATGGAAACTAAGCAAGTTCATGTCCTGTCCGAAGAGAACAAGCTCCAACGGTTGAACATCTGCTTTTCCCTGTTGCGCCATAATAAAGCTTGCTCCTGGACCAAAGCTTCACATGCAACAAAAATGGATCATATATGATATAACTAAAAATATCATTGGACAGCTTCTGCTTTGGTCTCACTGGCCGCCAAACCAGACATTCATTAAAAGAAGGTAACACGGTGTGTTTGGTGGACCAGCACTGACATATTCCAGTATGAATAATTAGAAAGTGGCAAAAACATAGCATCCGAGGTCTTTTCTTGAAAACTGCTAATAGTTTCATCTGCACTATACCAGGAGCAGCTAGCACTAGTCAAAAGGAGAGTTATCCTCCTCCACAATAATGCCAGACATCATATGACAAAAGCGTCCAAAGAGGTGATCAAAACACTGGGCTGGGAAGTTCTGAATCAGCTATCTTATACTCCGGACGTGGCCCCAACTGACTATTACTTACTTTTGTCATAGGTAAACACCTGCGGGAACAGCAATTCCGAAAACGCGAAGATGTCAGAAAAGCTGTATTAGGATTCTTGGAATTCTGAAAGAATGATTTTTTAAGAAACGGCATTTATAAGCTCGTGGCTCATTGGGAACATGTAACTAAAGCCAGTGGCGGTTCTTTCCAAGAATAAAATTTGCGTTTAAGATTTTCGTGAGCCATTTTTGATGAGAGACGAAAGTGACACAAATGTTTATTGGTTGCTTGATATTTCATTATTCTTTTAATACAGTACGGCCTCATAAAAATTATAACAATTAAAATCAAATCCTTTTCTAGTATATTTATTTTATTACAATCTTCCAATATTTTATAAAGTAACAGTTAAGTTACTGAAATTGCTTCTTATACAATACCTGAAATTAATTAATGCATATTCATGACAAATATTTAACAAAGCAGACTGCAGTACTTTACAAATCAGCAACATTTTCCGATAAAATTTGTCTACTGATTTCAGTAGACTCAACGACACTTCAAAAACCGATAATAAATACATTCAGCAAATGATGTAATTAAATTCTAAACCTGTATTTAAATTTTTGATCTAGTTTATCGTTTACATAATATTTGCGATTTATTGTTTGTATTCTATGTGAACGGAACGCCAGTAATAGATAGGAGATCTGAGGCTATAAATTCTTATAAACATCAATTCAAAAGTAATTATTGTAACCATAAGCAGTGAGTTAACAGTTAAGATGATTAGCAGAGTACGATTTACACTCTACATCAAATTATAAAAAAATACCTGCTAACGTGTTGATGTGCTTATTTAATTACGAATGTCTTATAATCAAATCTAACCGTTTAAAACACGTAAAATCCAGGACAATATGATTCACTTTTGAAACTTTTTATATATTCTATCCCCGTTGTTCTCTGAAGATATGCAGGTAATAACTTATAAACGAAGAATATTTATGTGAAGCATTAAATCATTTGAAATTAGGAAGGAAGAAGATCAACGCAGTTTCAAATAACCTGCAAAATAAATCTTTTATACCTCTCTTTTACTAATTAATGCAGGCTATCGGAATTTTTTCCTAGAACAGATAATTAAATGTTTGAATAATGCTGCTATATTATCTTAATGAAAAATGTTTAAGCTTAGAATGCTATTTATCAGAAATCTAAAACTTTAATCTTCTTATGTTCTTAACCGAAACATTTGCATCTTGTCTGCCTTAATATAAAATCTAATGACGGAATTAACAAAAATTAAGTACCAATAGTTTTTAATCCGACATAAACTTAACATTATTTATCTTGTAAGGGTATCAGGAAAAAAAGATGTTACACAAGTTGTAAGATAAATACTCAAAGGCTAGTGCAGATTGCAAGTGAATTACATGATCATTTTGCTTAGCCAATAAAAGTGAAGACATTTTTAATATATGCATATTTACTATTTTTATTTACGTTTTTCAGTTACACATTTACTACAAAGTTAAAAATTTAATTGCATGCGTCTTAAAGATAAATTTATTATTTAAGGATCTAAAATAATTTTTGATTAATTTTTAAAAACAAAGTTAAAGACATTAATAGTCATTTAGTTTTTTTGTATACGCATAAAAGTAAATTAGTTCCATTTTGCCGCCAAACCGTGAGAGTGATTAGCAACCCCAAATACTGTACCGAAGAGCCCGGGTTCGAGTCTCGAAGAATGTATGAATGTTTGTAAATGTATAGGGTCTGTGCGGCATAGGGGCACTCTAAATATGCGGCGAGGCAACTGTTCTTTCGAAAGGTTAATGATAGGGAAGCGGTGTGGGACACCATCGAATCCCTCAGAGGGCTGTCTCTCAAAATTGGGGAAGGAACTGAGATTAAGTTGGACTGTCAATTATATGTTGCCCAAGGCTTTTGCCAACGACAGGCGCATTTGACTCTTCACCACGATGAAAGTCTGGACGTGTACTGACATGACTTGTTGTTGTTCTCGTGTCCGTATTACATGAAAGAATGGTTGCCAGAGTATACTCCAAAGAGAGGTTGGACTTTATTTTCCGTTCCAATTTTGAGAGGCAGCACCTCGGAGTGGGGTCCATGGTCTTCCACCCCTCTCCCCTTTCATCAAACCATACGAGAGTACTTTCAGCTCTAAATATATTTAGAGTGTCTCCATGCCGCATAGACATTATAGATTTACGAATACCCATTCTTCTCCGGGAATCGAACCCTCACCCTTCGGTACCGCAGTAGGCTGCCCTAACCACAAAACCGTCTGGCCAATTTGTACTGACCTCTGCCACACAATAGAGGTTAGTAATATAAACAGCAATACATTCCGGTTGTTTATTATACACTGATTATCATAAATTAAGGGAAAATAACAAAAATCCCGATTATTGAAAACGTTACATGTAGAATTTTATGAAACTTACCCACAATATACAACAAATAGTAAGGTATCAAATAACATAAAAAGAAAGTACGAGACAATTATGGTAGTATAGAAATTAGCACATGCATAAAATGAACAAATCGAAGGTGTCAGTTTGCTATAGGAAAAGTACCTTCAATCTGTAATATGATAGCCTCTAGAAGCAATACAGCACATACAGCGATGTGTGATGCTTTCAGTTATGCGGTCTTTTAGTTCCATAGGAAGCGAGAGCCATTGCTCTTGCAAAGGAGTTGCAAGGATCTGAGGAGGCGGATTGAGAGCAACTAGACGTCTCCTTAAAGCATCCCAAATGTGCTCGATAGGATACAAGTCCGGGGATTGAGCTGGCCACTCCATGCGCATAATTCTCTCCTGTGGAAGATAATCATCTACGATGCGAGCCCTGTGTGGTCTTTAGTTGTCGTCCTGTAACAAGAAAGCTACACCTATTGACTCAACATATGGGCGCACATAAGCATCACGGATGTCATATGTGTATCCCTGAGCATTCACGGTTCAACTTGGAAAACATGGAGGTCTGTGTGCCTACCCAAAGAGATTGTACCCCAAACACAGACACTGCCTCTTTCGTATGCGTCTCTTTCACGGATGTTTGACGGGTGATAACGGGTTCCAGGTTCTCTCCATATCAAATAACACTTACTATCGCTTTCTAGACTAAACCTGGACTCATCCGTAAAGAGAACAGCTCTTCAATGATCAGGCATCTAGTGACCATGTGGCCATGCCCACTGCAAACGGCCCTTCCTATGGCGTGACGTGAGCGGCACCCAAATGGCTCGTCGCCTCGCAAACAGACTACCTTCGTGAAGCCTTCTACGCACAGTTGACGGTGACACTAACCTTCCGGTGGCTGCAGCAAGGGAGGATCTAAGAAGAGGCGGAGTAACGGTTCTATTCCTGCGAGCACACAGTGTCAAATATTGGTCATCAAGGCCCGTCGTCCTTGGCTGAACCTCCTAGATGCCGAATTTGTGGTTTGAAATTGCCTCCAAATTCTATGAACTGCAGTAGGACTCACATTCAGCAACCTGGCCACTTCTGTTTGTCCTGCCTCTAGTCACCCAATATTTCTCCATCGTAGTTCTGCAGACAAATGATGCCTGGAGGTCATTGTTACGAATTGGCTATCTCAGATTTCTGATGTCACTGTCACAGTGAAAATGTGGGCTTGCTTTCAAACATGGACTTTTATGCTTCTCACAGATAACGTATTTCGATTGCAGCGCCACTAATTTGCATATTGCAGTTTTACTCAGTTACACTTACTTGGCAATATATTCAAATACTACACAGTTTCGCTTATTTTTGAGGGAGTTATCCTATGTTTGTGATTTGTCCTTAATTTATGATGAACAATGTAGATGAAAAAAGGAATGCGTTTTGCGTTTAAGAGAAAAAAATTAATTTATTTTTGGAATTTGATTAAAACATCCTTTTTTTACTCCTTTTTTCTGAAAGAAAAGTATTTTATTCCATTGATATTATAATTTTTGTTCGAATAAAATAAAAGATGGTTAAAAACGCTTTGCCTAGATAAAGAATAGTAATATTTAGATTTTAAGTATTCTGATTCTAGATAATCTAGATATATATAGAAATTTACTGTGGCTTCGAGAAATTGGACTAGCAGTTTCGGCAGTCATGCATATTCCTGAAACTAGGAAAGTAAGCTACAGCAGATAGCTGCAGGAGCAATAAGAGTTTTAGGACCCAAGAATATTTTTGATAATATACGCATTTTTAGCCTCAGCTTATATTAGAAAAGGAGAAGAAAAAACTCGTGTGGCGTGTTGGCGTAGACGCACTCAGTTAATTAATATTTACTATTTACTTTTAAGGAAATAGTATGTTAAGACTTGCCATACGGTTTTAAATATTCACGATAGAATTTACATTTTGGGACGTAAATTAATAATTCGGATATCTTGTACTGTAAAAATTGCTACTGCTTGGAGTTTTAAAAAAAGGTTAATTTTTTTTGTTTGTCCTAACATGCTATAGAAACATGCCAGAAGAGCAGAACGTATATAAGAGCAGCAGAAAGTTTATAAGAACTATTAACACACAAGCGTATTAACTCAGCATCTGAAAAGAATTAAAAATTTCAAAATGTTTAATATTATTAATCTTTGCTTTTAAGCCGAGTATGGCAATGTTTTGTAAAGCAAACGTAATTCTAAGTTTTTAAGTCTTTAGTTTCGAAAAACGGATGAAATATTATTTTCATACATAGCTGTGAATTTTAAGATTATAATTGTGCAGACGATAGAATGGTATGAGCTTTATAATTACGATCTTATTTAATCATTTGCATTTTATTAGCTGTTTTTAATGTTAGTTTTAAGATGAATGAGATTTAAGGCATGAGTTGCCTACTTTAGTTATTATTTATTGCTACTTCAGTTATTATTTCCTACCAGGGCAATGACATTAGCAGTTTGGCAAAGCTTTTTCTTAGATTCCTTACAGAATTAGTGACTGGCTAGCATTTTTATATTTCATAAATGTTTCTACAATATATGCTTTTTTAGCATATAAGGTATTTTCCAGCACGCCTTCGTGGTGTAACCACAGTACACTCAGCACTTCGAGAGGTCCAGGATTCAAGACCCGGCAAGGGCACTGTACATTTTTCAAATTTTCAAAGTAAAAAAGAAATTACTGATTCTACAGTGGCGCCGGAACTGAAAGATGGGGACAATAATTAGTCACCACCAAGATTTGGCGATTAGGTCACTTAATTCCCATTCGCCTTTAAAAAAGGTGGAGTACACAAGATCTCCCTCTTCCGGCATGCTTTCGTGGTGTAACGGTAGCACACTTGTCGCGTATTCGGAAGGTCCAAGTTCGAGTCCCGGAGAGGACATTGCTCATTTTTCATGTTTCCTGATTCGAAACAACCTAATGACTCTCCAAGCACATAATGTTTAAGGCCAATAAATGCTCTTGCCGTGATAATTCGTCGGAAACTTGTCAAAATGTATGGTTACAATATTGTATAATAATAATAATAATGTATAGTATGGTTTTCTCGTTCCATTCAGATTGGGAAGACTGATATGGAGAATTTACATCGCGCAATACGAAAAGGTTTTCGACGGCAATAATCGGTATATGCGAATATTTATCGAATTGTTCAAAAGGATAAGAAAGCATCATTGTGGTTGGATAGATTAGATCAGGTGATTGAAACGTAGGAAACAATATAAAGGCTATTTGCTTAACTCTTTGAAGGCCGGTGGTTACCTACAGTAACCACCTTTTCTATTGAACGGCTTACTCACTTGTGTGAGTGGTTTTCAAGACTGACTGTTTGTGAAGTTCCCTTGTAGCTTACCAGATGGCAATCAAGAAACATAAGCCAGTAGTTGATGCAGCAATTCGCCTTAAAGAAAATAAGCATCAGCCATCGAAGACAACATCACGACGATGTGCACTCTGCAGCACCAAGACAAAGCCTGTAAGAACAGTGTGGGAATGCAGCATATGCAAAGCTGCACTCTGCTTGAAAAAGGAAACTGTTTCCATGAGTACCATAGAGACTGATTTGTAGGGATGTGTTCTGTGGGCGGTGGTCACTGACAGTAACCACCAGAGTGACCATTTTTTTTCACGCGTCTTGGACGAAACATGTGTAATTGTTGCAAATAATTACATGTAACACCTCATATAGTAAATAAAATAACCGTTTTGCTGGAAACGTTAACTGCCTTTACCTGCCCCTCAAAGAGTTAAGAGATAAAATGCCTTCGAGGAGAATACGAAATAGGATGCCTTCTTGGCGAAACATTCTGAACGAAACTGACGTATTCACACGTTACTCCGTAGTAATAGCCACTAAATCTTCTCATAAGCCATCCAATCACATTGCGACTGAACGGAATCGAAATACCAGTATTAGATGGTCTTAACCGGTCAGAAACAGGTGAGGCACCATAGTCGCCAAGATGAGACTGAAGTATAAAGCTGTTGAACATCTCTTTGCAGTTTACGGTTTAACTGCTTAAAGTAATATTCATGAGGGTCACTTACCAAACGAGAGTGATGCCTTTCTGAAGCAGTTGCTAAAGTAGACTTGCCTGTACCTAACTTATGCTAAGATGGAGAATCATCATCCGCCACCTTTTTTAGTTCAAGCGCCACTGCAGAGACATTAAGTATTTTTTTATGTCAGGAAACTGAGGAATGGGTAGTGCCCGTGCCGGGACTCGAACCGCGGGCCGCTTGAACACGCGCCGTGTGTGCTTGACCTTTACACCACGAAGGCATGCTAAGAATGAGGGAGAAATTGCAGAGACATTAGGTTATTACGAAGCAGGAGAGGTAAAAAATAAGCAACGCCTTCGCCGGGAATCGAACCACGGACCTCTCGGTTACGCGTCGAGCATGCAGATCACTACACCACAAAGGCATGCGAAGAAGGTGGGAGAAATACCTTTAAAATAACTTATTACGTGTTCATGCCCGATTTTATTCACTGAAGTACCCCCATATATTTACGAAATGTAATCTATAACAAAAAATAATTTTGACTTAGAAGACAGACTTTAAAGAGATACTACATTTTAGAACGAGGTAAGTGTATTTACATGCACATATATTCCGGTGATAAAAGCAACTACTTTGTAATCGTGTGCAATTTTAGAAACATATACATGAGACATTCTTATAAAACAATACATAGAGATTATATACTATATAAAAGAAAGGTTGTTATAATCTTAGTCAATTAATGGTTAATTAAACAGGATTAATTACGCACGATTTTAACAGGATCATTGTTATCGCATTGCACACGTTAATTTACAATACATCCTCTCATTATATCATCTATTGTTCTAAAATGCGAATTAATGTCTCTTCATCAAACGCTGTAATCGATTTATCATCTTTGCCATCTGTTCAATTAATATATTCTGCTGGTTTACTAAAATTAAATCAAAGGACAGTGTGTAAAATCTCCATAGACTGTCGATGAGTGCCCGACATATACGCCTCTACGTTTCATTGATCAAGCACATCTATTCGTTAGACTTAATTATATAAACACTCGCACCCGTAACTCCATAATCGGAAATATCATTATTCGAGTTATATCTGAGCTTAATTCCTAGGTTGAATTACATTTTGTGTTTACCATTAGGCCATGAAGACCATTCCCACGAATCTGTGTAAATCCCGCAGTGTGGTACATTAAGAATATTAATGCTATATTTCAATGCTGAATAACATAGCAAGCATATATGAAGCGTAGAATTTATTCTGAGTTATATACAAACGAGTACATTGAATTTTCCTTCATAAATTTTCTTCAGATAACATATGTATACTCTGCATAAGAATAAATGTAACATATTCATTCTTATATACACTGTGTAAGAAAATGGAATGTGCACTTACTTTCAATAGATATCATCGTCTGGTTTATAGTATTAATTGCTAATTTTAACTGAATTATTTTTTTAGCCCCCAAAAGGACGTTAGTCTGGTATAGGGTATTAGTCTCATGGGTTGAATTACTTTTCAGATTGTTGCCACCAAATACAATCGCCTTGTATTACATTTAGATAAATTAAATATCGAAGAATCTGTATGAACGTATGCAAATTTCTGGTATTGTGAAGAAACAATGGCACTTAGAGTAATCAAATTTTGAATATCCTAGTCCTTTACCAGGCCTGGACGCTTAGAAGGACGAGTTTTAAGTTTCGAATTTGTTTCATGATCTATTTTATATTTTCTAAAACTTTAACGAATTTCTGAGTAACAAGCTAAACAATTCCAAAGCCAAAAGTGGCAACATTGTACGGAAAGAAAATTATCTCCAGTGCCCGAGACTGTCCATCAGAAAACGATATGCTGTTTTTTAGTATTTTGTGATTCTGGTGTTAAATCGAACTTTATGTGACATAAGCACCAAGAATATGATATCTAATAAATAAAGTACACACACAAAATGTTAAAAAGAAAAAGACAAAAACGTTTTATAAAGCAATCTTAGTAAGAAAACTGAACATTGATATGATGAACTGAAAAAGACTGAAAAACACAGAGTTATGTTTAAGAATACTTAACGCTGTGTCGGAAATTCTAAATGCATACTGCTGCTTTTAATATGCATAAGGTATTTCTCCCGCTTTCTTAGCAGGTCTTGGTGGTGTAGTAGTCAGCAAGCTCGGCACGTTTTCGAAAGGCCCGTGGTTCGAGTCCCGGCTAGGGCATTGCTCATTTTTCATCTCTCCTTCTTTCAAAAATATACCCAGTGTCTCTGCATATGTTTCTAATTTTGCTGTTCAATAGTGTATGGCATAAGGTCGAAGAAAGTGATATTTTATATATGCTAAAAAGACAAAAAAAAGGGTTAGTATGAATGAGTGTACTAGCAAAGTGATAGACTGCGGGCTCAACGAGAGTGTAAAAACCTCATCTTAACAAGCCCCTCTTCGGCGACCGTTGAAATCTGAAACCTTTCAGATCTTTTTTATTATTCCAGGTTTTGCTGCATTTCAAAACAATTCGAAATATTATTGAAATAGTACTGAAGATTTAAGAAATAAATGCATTCGATACGTATGTATTGTCTCCAATAACACTTAAATAAATTTTTAAGATGTATACATTTCCTTTTCTGACAAATTATTGAATTTAAAAATTCTGGGGATATTTTCATGCATCCTGTAAGTATAGAATTACGAAATATCGTATTCACTTGTGTATTTTCTCTCTTGGCGTTGTAGCACAGTGTTCTGAAAGTTTTTAGATATTCATGTAATTTTTTCATCCTTCGAGACGTTAAATATTAAGCTGTATCAGTCCGCGAAGTGTTCGTTATCGTCTAGCGAATTTGCTCGTGGATTTTAGGTGCATGGGATCTAACGGAAGCAATAGTTTTAGAGAAGAGCTTCAAAAGAACTTGGATATACTATAATGCTCTCACTGGTGCCGAGTTTGGAAATATCTTTTAAGGTATTATAAGGATAATATTACAAAGAATTGCTATAAAGAAACTTATATTATTTTTATTATAAGCTCTTCAATAAATGATACATGTGTTGTGACTCATCTCACTTGTCTGACAGTAACATCAGAACAAGCCCACGGAAATTCACCGTGGCGAGGAGAGCAAGATTGTGACTGTCGTTGGCAAAAGCTTTGAGCACCATACAGGTGACAGTACGACTTCGCTCAGTTCCGCCCCCAGTTTTAATGGAGAGCAACCTGAGAGGACGGATCCCCTCTTCCCCTACCACCAACCTCTCGAGAGGACTTTCGGCTCGAAATATATTTAGAGCGCCCCTATGTTGCAAACAGACTAGACATTAACAAACATCCATGCCTTCTCTGGGATTCGAACACAGAGCCTTCGGTACCGCAGTAGGCTCCAATAAACATTATATTGTCTGGGCGAGTATCTCAATATAATAAACAATATTGTGATAGTTACTTGTAGATTACCCATGAATATTTTTCATTTATTATGTTTCTATTACAGTCAGCGCCTTCGGAAATTAAATTATTCACAAAATTTTCTCCTAACGATTTTTGAATGACAAAATTAGCCAAGAAGCGGGGAATCAGCTGGTGTATAGAGTACTTAATCGAAAACATTTTGCTTTGTAGAGACATTAGGTTATTTTGTAGCAGGAGACACGAAAAATGAGAAATGCCCTCGCCGGGGCTCGAACCTCGAACCTCTCAATACCCACCGAATGTGCTTGATCATTACACCACGAAGGCATGCTAAGAAGGCGGAAGAAATACCTCATATACTCCCCCTTTTAAAGGGCAACTAGGGATTAGGGGACCCACTCACCAAATCCTGGTTATGGAGAATCATCACCCACCACATTTTAGTTTTAGTGCGGGCGTCAGTGTAGAGGCATTAGTTTTTTTATAGCAGGAGTTGTGAAAATGAGGAATGCCCTCACCGGGACTCGAACCACGGACCTCTCGAATACACGCCGAGTGTGCTGACTGCTACACCACGAAGGCATGCGAAGAAGGCGGAAGAAATACCTCATATACTCCCCCTTTTAAAGGGCAACTAGGGATTAGGGGACCCACTCACCAAATCCTGGTTATGGAGAATCATCACCCACCACATTTTAGTTTTAGTGCGGGCGTCAGTGTAGAGGCATTAGTTTTTTTATAGCAGGAGTTGTGAAAATGAGGAATGCCCTCACCGGGACTCGAACCACGGACCTCTCGAATACACGCCGAGTGTGCTGACTGCTACACCAAGAAGGCATGCGAAGAAGGCGGAAGAAATACCTCATATACTCCCCCTTTTAAAGGGCAACTAGGGATTAGGGGACCCACTCACCAAATCCTGGTTATGGAGAATCATCACCCACCACATTTTAGTTTTAGTGCGGGCGTCAGTGTAGAGGCATTAGTTTTTTTATAGCAGGAGTTGTGAAAATGAGGAATGCCCTCACCGGGACTCGAACCACGGACCTCTCGAATACACGCCGAGTGTGCTGACTGCTACACCACGAAGGCATGCGAAGAAGGCGGAAGAAATACCTCATATACTCCCCCTTTTAAAGGGCAACTAGGGATTAGGGGACCCACTCACCAAATCCTGGTTATGGAGAATCATCACCCACCACATTTTAGTTTTAGTGCGGGCGTCAGTGTAGAGGCATTAGTTTTTTTATAGCAGGAGTTGTGAAAATGAGGAATGCCCTCACCGGGACTCGAACCACGGACCTCTCGAATACACGCCGAGTGTGCTGACTGCTACACCACGAAGGCATGCGAAGAAGGCGGAAGAAATACCTCATATACTCCCCCTTTTAAAGGGCAACTAGGGATTAGGGGACCCACTCACCAAATCCTGGTTATGGAGAATCATCACCCACCACATTTTAGTTTTAGTGCGGGCGTCAGTGTAGAGGCATTAGTTTTTTTATAGCAGGAGTTGTGAAAATGAGGAATGCCCTCACCGGGACTCGAACCACGGACCTCTCGAATACACGCCGAGTGTGCTGACTGCTACACCACGAAGGCATGCGAAGAAGGCGGAAGAAATACCTCATATACTCCCCCTTTTAAAGGGCAACTAGGGATTAGGGGACCCACTCACCAAATCCTGGTTATGGAGAATCATCACCCACCACATTTTAGTTTTAGTGCGGGCGTCAGTGTAGAGGCATTAGTTTTTTTATAGCAGGAGTTGTGAAAATGAGGAATGCCCTCACCGGGACTCGAACCACGGACCTCTCGAATACACGCCGAGTGTGCTGACTGCTACACCACGAAGGCATGCGAAGAAGGCGGAAGAAATACCTCATATACTCCCCCTTTTAAAGGGCAACTAGGGATTAGGGGACCCACTCACCAAATCCTGGTTATGGAGAATCATCACCCACCACATTTTAGTTTTAGTGCGGGCGTCAGTGTAGAGGCATTAGTTTTTTTATAGCAGGAGTTGTGAAAATGAGGAATGCCCTCACCGGGACTCGAACCACGGACCTCTCGAATACACGCCGAGTGTGCTGACTGCTACACCACGAAGGCATGCGAAGAAGGCGGAAGAAATACCTCATATACTCCCCCTTTTAAAGGGCAACTAGGGATTAGGGGACCCACTCACCAAATCCTGGTTATGGAGAATCATCACCCACAACATTTTAGTTTTAGTGCGGGCGTCAGTGTAGAGGCATTGGTTTTTTTATAGCAGGAGTTGTGAAAATGAGGAATGCCCTTACCTGGACTCGAACCACGGACCTCTCGAATACACGCCGAGTGTGCTGACTGCTACACCATTGCTTAGGAATGGTATAGTATATGGTTGATATTAGTTTTATTTTGCCTAAGGAGAATACTTCCGATCTTATAGATGTTAAGCCAAGTAGGAATTGTCGGTATACCTTTAACAATGAACCAAATTCGCGAAACTGCTTTCATTTGTGTTCTACTGAATTTTATGTATCCTAATTATTTTCATACTGTTTCATCTGTTGTAGCATTCATTATTTTAATTAACCAAATTATTTTTAGTTTGAACTTTCCTATCGAATTCTCAAAGTTTCAGTTGCTGCCCGAATTTAGCGCGAGTGAGATATTTATGCAAATCGCATATATCTGTTAGCAGTTTAAAAGGCAAGAGTTAACGAAGGGAAAAATCAGAGTCTTGGATTTATCGCCGTAAGGCTGTGCGCGCAAAGATTTCCTCTGTCTACTGAAAGTTCGCCTTCATAGGCAATTTGCAATTACCAGTGTTTGCTAGTGAAAATTCGCATTTATTGCATTTCACTAAGAGTTAAGCTTCCCTCGCCGTCCTATTTAGAATTTAGTTAGGTATTGAATTTGTTAACACACTTTAGTTTAATATTATTTTAGTTCAGCCCAAGTAGTGGCTTACTCTCAATTTGAAGAGTTGTAAATATTTGAATTAAAGGGTCACTTTTAAACCCTCCTTCTGACTTTGTAGTTTCTGCAACACTAAAGGACATAGCCTAGATCTGCTCACTGTCCTCCACATAAGGTTTCACAGTTTATGCTCACGAAAAGAGTCAAGAGATTGAAGGAGAAACCTTACACTGGCGCCCGAACAACTAAAAGGATGGAAGGAAGTTGGAATATGCCTACTACATCCCAGAATACAGCTGCAATGCCTGATGGATTTGGATTCATAGTGGAAACCATCAGAGCAGCCATGAAGCCGGCAGTAGTTTTTGATGCCAGAGGACCTGTGAACACATTCCTGGAAAAGTTAGAAGCGCATTTTTTGCTGTATCCAGTTCCGGAACATCAGAAGGTCATATTAGCGACAGGAGCATTGAGGGGCCAAGCAGCGACCTGGTATAAGTGCATCGGAAAATGTCTGCTGGGAGAACCAGGAACGCCGACTTACACGTACGAGAATTTTAAACTAGCAATTTTGAGAGCGTTTCCTGTGGTTAAAGACCGTGCGAAACTCGAAGCTGAGTTGTTTAGCAAGTATCAACAGCGGGTGGATGAACTATCGGAATTTATTTTGAGAAAAATACAAGTCTTTAAATTATTGTATGGCACGAGGCCGGACCCGGAGATTATCCAGATAATCCTGCCCAGATTGTTACCATCTATACAAGATTTCATGGAGCTAAGAAATCCCGTGACGCTGGACAAGCTGTTTGAACTCGCCGTACAATTCGAGAGCCGGCGAGCGGCCGAAAATCAACGGAGACAATCGTATGAACAGCGGCTGCAGGGGAACCAGAATGCCGAAGGAAGAAACAGACGATGGCCGAGAACTACTGGTACCAGTCAAAATGCGAGCGGTCAACCGCGCCAAGTACAGCGCCAACAAAATAATTCCAACTACGGAAGAAAATCATTCTCCCCAGGCAGAAGCCAGCAACAGAAGAAAACACCCGCAAAGCATTTAAACTACTAAGGAATATTGCGGGGAAGGGGGTGCAATGTTCCGAGGAGAAGAAAAATCCCTCTGAAGTACAGCTAAATACGGTCATGGTGAGAAACATTGAATTACCGAGACTGCAGTTACTAATTAACAACGTACCCGCTACAGCTCTGTTGGATACCGGCGCTCAAGGAAGCTGTTTGGCAGAAGAATTTTTTAAGAAGCACTTTCGTAGATATCGTCTGCATAGCGTGGAAGGAATGAAGGTGGTAGCAGCCCAAGGAAAAACGTGTCAATGCATGGGAAAAATCGAGCTGTACATCAAAATCGGCGAAGAACAAAAAAAAATTATGTTTCTTGTAGTGAAGAACCTCCAAGCATCGGTTATTTTAGGAACAGATTTCTTTGCAGCTGTGGATGCGAAAATCGATTTTGAAAACTCCACCTTGCAAGTAACCATGGACCCAGTTAAAAAGAAATCAACACCTCCCCCTGAAGTGGATTTAAGCCATCTAACGCCCGAAGAACAGGACAAGTTTCGGGAATTGGTAAGTAATTTCGCTGATTTATTTGATGATATTCCAGGATTCACCCAGATCGTAGCACACGAAATTAAATTAACTACGGATGAACCTATACGTCAGCGTCCTTACAAGTACGACAAAGTTAAGGAGGAAATAATAAAATACCATATTGATGAAATGTTAAGAAACAAAATAATAACTCCTATTTCTAGTGCATATGCGAGTCCGGTTGTTTTATGTAAGAAAAATAATGATTTGCCGTTAACTGATCCATTAAGGTACAGGTTCGCTATTGACTACAGAAAGCTTAATAGTATAACAAAATTTCCAACTTACCCACTTCCGGTAATTGATGAAATTCTAAGAAGTATTAAATCAACAAAATACATAACCACGCTAGATTTGACATCCGGATATTTTCAGATAAGCATAAAGCCGGAAGATGTTCACAAAACAGCATTCATAACAAAATACGGTACATATGGCTTTTTGCGTATGCCTTTTGGATTGTCGGGAGCCCCGGCCACGTTTCAGAGGTGCATGGACAAAATTTTAAGGCCGGTAATAGGAAAAAGTACATTTATTTATCTTGACGATATAATTGTTACTTCAGAGTCGCTGGAAGAACATATTAAAGACCTTCGAGAAGTCTTTACTCTTTTGAAAGATGCAGGACTTAAAGTGAACATTAAGAAATGTAAATTCGCGGCAAAAGAACTCAAATATTTAGGGTACAAAATTTCTCAAAGGGGGATCGAAACAGATAAATCTAAAGTTATAGCAGTGAAAAATTACCCAATTCCGAATACAGCCAAAAAGTTAGCGACTTTCTTGGGTATGTGCTCATATTATAGAATTTTTATTAAAAATTTCGCAGAAATTGCTGAACCATTGTTAAAGTTGAGAAGGAAAAGAGTTCGTTTTGCGTGGTCTTCAGAAGCAAACGCCGCGTTTGAGAAGTTAAAAGAATCTTTAATTAATGCACCGGTTCTAAAGTTCCCAGAGAAAGACAAGGGTCTAGAAATTTATGCAGACGCATCAGATTACGCAATCGGAGCCGTGTTAACACAAAATAGAAAAGCGATTGCCTTTTTTAGTCGTACATTGAATGATACGCAAAGAAATTATTCGGCAACGGAGCGTGAAACTTTAGCAGTGCTCGCAGCTGTTCAAAAATTTTGTGTATATTTTGGGAGTTCTCCCGTAACAGTATATTCAGATCATGCGGCAGTTACCAGATTATTTTCAGGAAAGAATCTTTCGCCACGCTTAATTCGGTGGACCCTAAAGTTGCAAGAATTTAATCTCATTATCAAACACACACCGGGAAAAGACAATGTAGTGGCCGACGCATTATCTAGAATAAAGTTAGACGAGAACGGCGAGAAAGTAAAAATAGCGATGCTTCAGGCAAAGGTCATTGACTCTCGAGAGACTGTAATAGAAGAAATTGCTAGGGATCCCGAATTCGGAAATATTTATAATTATTTAAAAGACCCAGATAACTTCCAGCATATAGACATTAATGCAATACGAAGCAGAGCACAGAACTATGAAATCATTGATGGTCTCTTATTTTATACTAAAGTTACGAATCAAAATAGTGAATACAGACCAGTCATCCCGGCCAAATTAATTTTAAGTATCTTGCAAGAGCTCCACGATTCGCCTGTCTCGGGCCATTTTGGAATTAGAAAAACAATACAACGCGTACGCGAGGCGGTATATTTTCCGCAATTACAAAAGATAGTTAAAAATTACTGCCAGACTTGTCACACGTGTCAGATAAATAATGACGTAAATTTCCGCCCGGCCGGGTTATTAACTAGTATTGAGTCTAGGTTCCCCAATGAAATAATTGGTATTGACCTCTTAGGCCCCTACCCCAGGAGTCATGTAAATAAGGCACGATTTTTATTAGTCATTGTGGATCATTTCAGTAAATGGGTTGAGTTGATACCACTTAAGCGGGCTTCAGCAAAAGTCGTTGCAGATTCGTTTTTGAACAAATATATTTTAAGATATGGATGTCCAGCGAGGGTGATTAGCGATAATGGTCCCCAGTTTGTAAGCAGTACATTTAAAATGATGTGTGACAAGTTGGGCATTAAGCATATGAAAATGGTACCCTACCGCCCACAATCAAATATAGCGGAACGGGTAAATAAGAATATTGTAAAATTGATTAGAAATTATGTGCAAAAGCACCATTCTAACTGGGATGACTGCGTCGAAGAATTTGCATTCGCCCTCAGAACGGCTAAGCACGAGACAACGAAGAAATCCCCCGCCGAATTGTTTTTGGGCAGGAAGATAATGACCCCCTTAGATAAATTATTTTATGTGAAAGATAGAGCGCCGGAATTTCAAATGGGTGAAATAGAAAAAATGTTGAAGGAGGCAGAAAAGTGCTCCCGGGAAGCGCAAAAGAAACAAAAGATTTACTACGATTCAAAAAGAAGAACCGTAGAATATAAAGTGGGGGAGGAGGTGTTGAAACAAGCCCACGCACTTTCATGCGCAGCAAAAGATAAGGTCGCAAAATTTTGCCCAAGATGGCATGGTCCTTTTGAAATTACAAGAATAGTTGAATGCCGTGCATATTTAAAGAATGAGAAGGGCGAAGAGACTGTGGCAAATTTCGATCAAATTAAACATTATTATCGAAGAGCTAATAATAATATTTTGAAAGACATGTTGCAGGGTCCAGCCTCACAGAATTTTTCTAAGATTCAAGAGCCCCAACCAGGTCCCTCAAAAACAAGAGAACCCAGTTTGAAAAGGAGGTTACCAGAAGAGAGGAAGCCGCAGCCAAAGAAAAGACCACCCCAAAAAGAAAAAAGGACAAACGCTAAGCAACAGTCTCAGCAACCAAAGCGTCTAAGGAAGGAACGTCCAAATGAAAACACTATGAAAGCTCCACCACTACGGAGGGAACAGAACGGCGAGAAGCGAGCCGCCGAAGGTGCCAACCCACAACGAAGGAGCCTACGAGTGCAGGAGAAGGAACGAGCCAGTCTGGAGAGGGAGCAAAGACTTCAGCACAAACGGAAAGCGCCACCCACCATTCGTCCCAACAAGGTGTTTCTGGAGGAAAGAAGATCGACCAAACGAAAGGCAGCCCCAGAGTTTCAATCTAGGAGTAACAAGCAAAGAATAGCCCAAGCCACAGTATATCCAACCTTTCAGGAATGGACAAAAAAACGCCTAAAAGACTGGCAGAAAGATAAGTAGATTCTTTATTTTCTTTTAAAATTCACACAGTTATGTTTCTGATTTAAGTGCAAGTTGCAGATTTAAAAGGGAAGTTACCCGAGTCAAAAGCCGGTTGCCGAAAGCGTAAAGGACACGCTTGAAGGAACAACTTAATTATGCAGCGGAAGAAATTCGAGAGTTCAGTTGAAAAACTGTGAGACTTCGTGAAATGTTCTTTGTAATCCAGAACATGGGATTCATCGATTTTAGTCAAAAGACTCTCTGTAAATAGGAAATTGAATTGTGTTAATTAAAAGCAACTAGTACGTAAGTTGTATAGCAAAACTGTTGTATTATATTTTTCTATGTATAAATAATGAATGCATTTAATGTAAAACTGTTTTCTATGTAATGCATGATTTGTTGTAAGCCTTAAGCACTGGTTTTGTTTATATCGAATATTTTGGAAAAGCGTAAAGGATACGCAAGTTAAAATTAAAATGTAATGTAAAAGCGTAAAGCGCGCTAAATTAGAAAGTGAATATATAAGTGTTATTTAACGCAATGAGCATTTAAAGAAAATTTGAATTGAAGATTGAAAGAATGAATTATATGTATGAAATGCAATTGAAATGTTTGAATGTTGTACGTAGTGTTCTCTGGTTTCACACAAAAGTTTAAAGTTCATTTCATGTTAGAACCTCAGGGCATTTCAGATTTGTTTTAGGGGAAGTCTGAGGTCTTGAAAGTCGAAAAATTAACCCCAATAGAATTGAAGTCAGGTGGTAGTTGTGAACACTTGACAAAGTAAAACGGCGTGTTTTTCACAAACACTACATTTGGCAAGAGAAGAAAAGGGATGTTTTAAAAATGAATGAGTGTAAAATGAATGCGTGTGGCGAAAAGCGCTAATAGAAAATAAAAAACGCGAATACCTAAAGCGCGAATAAAAGGTCATTAAGGAAAGTATCAGAGGAAGGGAATGTTGTACTTTTCATGTGAAATGTACTTATAACATGAAATTAAAATTTATTTCCTTCCATATTGGAAGGAACCAGACTGACGGATCTTTTTGATGTGAAGAAGCAAAAGGATGTAAAGATTTATTCTATGTTAAAATATCTAAGACACAAACAGAGATTTAAACTAAATTTAAAACTTACAATTGTAAAGGATGGCGAATAGGAAGGAAATTTAGATTTAGAATTTAGCATCTTCACTAAAAGCCGATTTTAGGCTACTTAGTTTCAGACTACTAAATTCTGGGAGCAACTATGTAGCATTCATTATTTTAATTAACCAAATTATTTTTAGTTTGAACTTTCCTATCGAATTCTCAAAGTTTCAGTTGCTGCCCGAATTTAGCGCGAGTGAGATATTTATGCAAATCGCATATATCTGTTAGCAGTTAAAAGGCAGGAGTTAACGAGGGGAAAGACAGAGCCTTGGATTTATCGCCGTAAGGCTGTGCGCGCAAAGATTTCCTCTGTCTACTGAAAGTTCGCCTTCATAGGCAATTTGCAATTACCAGTGTTTGCTAGTGAAATTCGCATAATTGCATTTCACTAAGAGTTAAGCTTCCCTCGCCGTCCTATTTAGAATTAAGTTAGGTATTGAATTTGTTAACACACTTTAGTTTAATATTATTTTAGTTCAGCCCAAGTAGTGGCTTACTCTCGATTTGAAGAGTTGTAAATATTTGAATAAAGGGTCACTTTTAAACCCTCCTTCTGACTTTGTAGTTTCTGCAACACTAAAGGACATAGCCTAGATTCGCTCACTGTCCTCCACATAAGGTTTCACAGTTTATGCTTACGAAGAAAATCAAGAGATTGAAGGAGAAACCTTATACTGTTACTGCAATGTATTACTCTATACCAGCGTGAAGTCTACTGAGCGCTTTGATCACGTGACCCTGAACATTGATTACAAAATGCGATTCTCCCATGCAGGACTTTGAACTATTACTGCACGATATTTTTTAATTTATGTTAATTATTGTTATACAAAACCATTATGCTTTATTGGATAATTTGCTGTTACTAACATCATGACACTTTCAAATGCATAACTGCTGAGCTTTTGAGTTTTTTCTGATCACGTTGTAAGGTTTTAGTTAAACTAACCAAGTTTATTTTAATTTAAATCTTTTCTATCTCCTCTCTGCTTCAACTTCCTGTCAGAAGAAGCGCGCGTTTTTAGCTTATGCTAATTTTTGAAGTTCAGCCAAGCACTATTTAAGCCAGAGGTAGAAACCTCTCGGTGTGTGAGAGCTTTGCCTCAGATCACGGTCACGCTGCTCAACGTTCGCCTGACCAGCTAACAGTTTAAATTTATAAGCCATAGTGCTTACTACGTGATTGCATTGTAAAAATAAATTAAAGTGCGGTAGTATTTAGTATATCTTGCTACGCACCCTTTTAGATAGAGGCCAACTTCCGCGAATTGCTCTGCGAAGCAAAGTTTAATTTAAGTTCTATTTTAATTTATTTAAATTTATTTGTTTGTTAAGTTCGACCAAAGTGTGGTCTGTTACGTTCTGTATCTCTCCCGAATTGGGAGGTTTGTATTTAATAGTGATTGAATAAAAGAGGATTTCAAATCCCTTTACGTGCAGTTATTATCCAGCCCAGCAGTTACATCAGAACATAGTGTACCTTCCGCTCCCTGTTCCAGTTCAGGACTTAGAACGTGAGGATAAGAACCCTTTACAGAATTTACAATGTTTCCAAAACGGATACACAGAACACGCAGTCCTGACAACGTTACCTGTACATATTTAGTTACCTGTGCACATCAAGGTACCTGTATTATCTGTGGATAATGCCATTACTGATGAGACACCTACATCATCTTCAATGTCATGCTTCCACAATATTTTTAGGATATCACATGTCAATTGCTTAATATTTTTGCGCTTAAAAGTTTATTTTAGATACTTCGTCTTGGATAGCCAACCCGATGCGTTGCCGCGTCACACGTGACTATTGGTCACGCCCCATTTACCTCCTAGTTTGTCCCTAAGACCCACCCTGAGCATTCAACTCACTGCATCGTTCGTAGTAGCACCATATGTGACGACAGCCGGAACAAAGCGAGCAAATTTGCAAGCTACTCGCGGCTTTACATCAGAACTGGAACTAGAACTACGTCATCCTTCTTCTGTTAGTTCTACCTTGCTAAGAACTCGACGCTTTGCTTCCTTGTCAAAAAAGGATGTCGGCTCTGTTAACCTGTGTATATGAGAAATTATTGTAATTGTTTATGATCAAAAAGTGTACCGTCTTCAAAGAATGCTTTCCAATGTGCCCAGAATGAAAAATGGTAATTAGCTGAACTTTAATTGAGTCAACATCGTCTTCCATCCTTCCACTCGACTAGCGAAAGCTGAAAAAAGTACCCGTGAGAATTGCGCATCAAAAATATATATCCTCTGTCACGACTATGATGTCCTCTTCTATGCTAATCTGACTCGATAGCATTACATTATATATATATATATATATTGTAATGTAATGATAGCATTA
>KK122371.1:29429-48225 GCA_000611955.2 Stegodyphus mimosarum
ATATATTAAAATGTAAATGCAAAAGTCTTAAACAACACTTTTAGCATTTTCGCATTACAGAAAGCGGTCTATATTCGTCCCAGTATAATTTAGTAGTCATATCCTGTGAAAGGTTTTAAAAAATACGGCGTTTTTCATATTGAATGAGACAAAAAGAAAGAATACCTGTAAAAGATGTAATTTCTTTATTTTGATAAATCAAAGCGACATGGCAAATATCTGTGCGGTATTCTAGTTATTTCCACACTCGTATTAACATAGCATGTGTTAATGATTGCAGCACTCAGTTATCTACTTCTTCAGTTGGTGTATGTTCTGAAGAAATGCAAGCACGAACTCTTTATCTTCAACAAACCCCTACAGGAATAATTCTCAAGGTGTTAGGAACAGGGATTTTGGTGGCCAACAAAGTAATGGCACATCCTTTGATACAACACATCCAGTTCATTGAAGGGTAGATTATCGTTCAGGTACAGACATACGTTTTTATGTCGAAGTGCGGAGGCAGGGTCTTGCTGCAGAATGAAACCGGAAACAGCTTCCTTCAACTGAGAGAACAAATACTCTGATAGCATACCTTGGTAAATGCACCCGTTACTCGAATTTTCAAGAAGAAGCACGGTACAAAAACACAATTGTTGGAAACTGTGCAGAAAACGTTCATCTTTGGAGAATAACATTCGTTATACCATGTAGATTTTCCGCACATGAAAATCGTAAATTATGCCGATTACCTTTTTCAGAAACGTAGAAACAGGTTTCATTCGGAAATATAAGTCTCTTAGCAAAAGCATCTGGTCCAGCTGTGTGCTTGGGTTATTTTGAAGCAGGACACATGAAAAATGTACAATGCCCTTGCCGGAATTCGAACGTTGGACCTCTCGAATACGCGCAAGGCGTGCTGACCCTTACGCCACGAAGAGAGGCCTACAGCGGGAGAAATACCTTATATACTATCCCCTTTTAAAGAGCGACTGGGGATTAGGAGACCCAATCGCTAATTCTAGTGCTGGAGAATCATCATCAACCACCACGTTTCGTTTAGGTGCCATTGTGGAGACATTAGCTTATTTTGAAACAAGAGACATGAAAAATGTGCAATGCTGTTGCAGAGACTCGAACCTCTCAAATAAATCCCGAGTCCTCTGACCATTACACCATGAAGGCATGCTAAGAAGACGGGAGAAATACCTCACGTAGCTTATCTTGAAAATTCTCACAGGAACTTTGCTCAACGATTTGTCGGAAGGTTATAACTCTTGCATTATCTGGCCGGAGTAGTAGTCGTTCTCGCAATACACGTCTCACCGTTACATGTTATGTAGAAGTGAAGGGGCCCTTGCCCCTTCACTTCTACATAACATGTAACGGTATTATATACTTACTTAGGGTAACTGAATATTTACCCTAAGTAAGTAGGTATTAGCCCTACACACGAACTAGAAAACTAACAACAATCCAGCATTTCTCGAGTCGTGACGGAAGTTGTGACTCCAGCCAACACTACAAGTACTGCCACCGTCGGCGGCATCAATGGCACTCCTATCTTTCGGCGTTAAATTAGCTCAAGTAATTGGATTACATTACATGATATGCAATGGGATTTACATAGTTGTACAGATGCATGTTTCAAGATGTTATCTATTGTAGTGGGCAGGGCATCATGTTTCAGGACATTATACATTGCAGCAAAAAAGGCCCTGTGTTCCCAAGTTACAAGTCATTTTTGCAAACATAATCTGTTTACATCAATGAGTATTTACTACCAGAATATGTTAGAACTAGAAAATTGTTTACAAAGCTTTACACTTAAGTACTGTTGTATAGTTTTGCTGAAACTTTAGCTGCTCGGTTTTGAGGATTCATTATGTGCTATTACATAAGGCATATTGAGGACAGAGATCGCACGATTTTTGATTTTGTGGGACTTCGTAAAAATGCTTAAAGAATTTTTTCAACCAGTTCGTCTCTGGCTGCTGTTAATCCTGGGCTGGTTTTCTTTTACAAGCAGGCCGTGTTCTGGATCTGCTCTACTCACCGTTCGATGTTGTGACGATGTAGTGGTTTTTAACATCATTTGTGCGAAAATATCTTTGAACGCCGATAAAGGATAAAGTTCATATTTTTCCAAACCACGGTACGGTTTGTTCTGCATGGATGCTGGCAGTTGGATTAATAGTGTCTCTAGTGGCGATTTCGTAATCAAAAGATTTTACACTGTCGCCAGATAGGACTTCTATAATTGTAGTTTCAGAAGTTATCAATAATGGCTTAATAAATGAATTACAGAATTTGTAGTGTACTATTCTTTTTGTCCTATTCAATATGAAAGACACTGCGTTTATGGTCTCATACCTTTTATGTTTCAATGTTAGGAGCTAAATAAAGTAGATGGATCATAAACTGAAACTTATTTATATTATAAGGTCTTTCTCCCGCCTTCCTAACATGACATCGTAGTGTAGTGGTCAGCACACTCGGCGCGTATTCCAGAGGTCCGTGGTTCGAGTTCCGGCGAGGGCAATGCTCATTTTTCATCTCTCCTTCTCTAAAAAAAATACCTTATGTCTCTGTAGTGGCACCCGCACTTAAAGGGGGTGGATGATGATTCTCCACATCACGATTTGACAATTGGGTCCCCTAATCCCCAGTCGCCCTGTGAAAGGGGAGTATATAAAGTATTTTTCATGCCTTCCTAGCATGCCACCGTGGTGTAGCGGTCAACACGCTTGGTGCGTATTTGAGAGGTTCGTGCTTCGAGTCCCGGCGAGGGTACTGCTCATTTTCTCATCTCCTGCTTCCAAAAAATACCTAATATCTCTAAGAGTATACTAAAATTAGCTATTTGAATACAAAATTCGTAACAGTATTATTCTTATTATTATTACTATTACTGTTATTAGTATTTTATTATTACTTTAACTTCTGTTAGTATTACTAATATTACTACTGCGATTATTAGTGATAACACTATTACTTACTACTAATACAATTACTATAACAATTGTTGTTACTACTATTATTACTAATAAATACTACTGCTGTTAGTACTAATTTTGTTGCTGCTACTACTGATATTATAATTACTACTGTTCTTACAATTTTGTTATTAATTTGTTAATATTTATTATAATTGTTACTGTTCATTATTATTATTTTTATTACTGTTATTACTATCTTTTACGCTGTAAACATAGCTTATAAGGTATTTCTTCCACCTTCCTAGGATGCCTTCGTGGTGTAGTGGTTAGCACATTCGGCGCGTATTCGAGAGATTCGTCGTTGGAGTTCCTGCGAAGGCATTGCTCATTTTTCATCTCTCCTGCTTTCAAAAAAAAAATACCTAACGTCTCTATAATATCACGTTATACATACAGAAATCACGTAAATCCAACACAACAAATATCATGCTACAGTATATTTAAACAGTATACCCTGTAGATACTTTACAGTACTCACTAAGTATTCTACGGTACCGGATAACAAGAACTGCCTCTTCACAATGATTTTTATAACCCTTTCAAACAAGCGGAGGTTTAAAATAACGCTTGGGAGGATTTTGAAATACATAACTGCCACGAAATATTGAATCTGAATTTATAACCTTACCCTCCCAGATATATGAATACTTCTTTCAGTCATGCATCTTATTGGCAGCCGGCAGCCATTTTTGAAAAACGAAAAAAACTCGAGAAGCGTGCAGCTTAGCTTATAGTATTGCTGATGTAGAATAGCGTTTTATTGAAGCATATTGAAAATATCGCAGTGGATGCTTCAATTTATCGCATTTAAAAGAAGAATTTCCGAATAAAACGAAACTGCTAAATTGAAATTTTCCTTCCATCACCGCATAAGAGATTACTCCAAGATGGGGGAAAAAATCGTAGAAGAAATTACATCAGAAAATGTAAAATAAAAACATCTCAACTCGTCTTCTCATTGAGTTCTGGATACGGTGTCCCTTCAGATTTGAGATGGAGAAAGATGGCCTAGTAATGATAAAAAAAAGATCAGTTTGAGAGCGATAATAGCTGATAAAATAGATTTTGGATGAATTTTAGAGTGGAAAAAAAAAGAGGATTACAGTTGGAGAAAGTCGATTTTTCAGTGAACTTGTTAAGAAAAAGATTTATTCCCTGAAGCCTTGTGTGGGCTAACAGGATATTGGAGTTTGAGTGCCATTTTTTATTCCGCGTTTTAATTCTCAGCAAGTCAAATATGTTCTAAACAGGGTTCGTAACTATTCACGTTTTGGTACTTTTTTCCTTTAGGGAGTGATCTTTTTTGTAAGAACTGACGAAGTACAGAGTTTTAAGATAAAAGAGCTTTATTAACTTTTTAAATACTCTGCTACAGGTAAGGCTTAGGAAGTGAATTTAATTACTGTACACTAAAGTTCAAGTAATTATCGCATTTCCTTGTAATTTCTGTCATGGTGTAAGCAGTGTGCAGTCAACTCGACTCTGAAGGATCCGTGACTCAAATCTCAGTAGCATTAGAATTCATTTCTCACACACTCTACTCAGGAAAGAACACGCTCTGTAGTAGCTGCCGAGCTAAAATACGTTGGACGAAAAATCCTCAACACCTGGAATCGATTGGCTGGTTTTTGTGGCTCTCTAGTTGCCCCTGGGAGAGAATATGAGGAATTTCTCATGCATGAAGTAGTAGAGTAAGTACCTAGCTCATCCAGATAGCGACTAAGAGATCCGTTGTTTGAAATTATAAGATATTTTGTTCTTTTTTTCTTCCTGACATCATGGCATAACGGTAGCACACTCGGCGCGTATTAGAGAGGTGCAGGCTAGAGTCCCGGTGAAGGCATTGCTCATTATTTACGACTCCTGCATTAAATATCCTGACATCTCTACAGTGGCACCCTAACTAAATGGTGGTGGATGATGACTCCTCATCACCAGGATTTGGCGACTGGGTCCCCTAATCCCCAGTCTTCCTTTTACATTTTCAATTTACCACTATTATACTGGGCCTAGCCTACATGAATTGCAGGCTGCCACTTGTCTTCCAATATGGGAACCTGGAAGTAGAAGAGTCATAGAAGATGTCACAGAGACAAGATGTGAAATATAGTCTCCCTTTAAAAGGGAGATTATATAATGTATTTTCTCCCTCCTTTCTGCATGCCTTCCTAGTATAACGGTAGCACACTCGACGTGTATTCGAGAGGTTCAGGTTTGAGTCCTGGCGAGTGCATTGCTCATTTTTTATGTCTTCTGCTTCAAATTAACCTAATGACTCTACAAAATTATTTCTGGATTCTAAATGGTTTTGGTTGCCAAAACGTTGACTATGTGTTCTATTGTCCTACAGGTGAAGCAGTTCACGAAGCAGAAAACTTGAAAAATAAAATTTTGCTTCTTCTTATTCAAATTTTGGATGTCTCAGATCCTACCTAGCCAGTACATGAAGCAGCAGATAATTCTTTATATTCTCTTCCACTTCAGAAAATAATAAGAAGCACTAGATGCAGTCAGCCATTGCCAAAGACGTAATCGTCCGCTACTCTTTTGTTCGTGCGCCCTGAAGGTTTTATGAAGCTGGAAAAATCAACAATCATTTGCGAGCTTGCTGGGATTCGAATGATGAATTTTCCAATCAGGAACTAGATGTATTCCTGTTTTGCGCTACCTCAAATTGTCCTGAGGAATGTGATAATTCTTTATACCTAACATTAAATGTTTCGCATGCAGTCTTATGGCCTTAATTTAAGATCATTTGAAGGTTTATGTTCTTAGACTGTGAAAATGGTTATTATAAAAAATTTAATGATAAAATATATACAAACAGTAGACTGCAAATTATTCGGTACCCGTTAAATCGGATTTCGCAAAAATACATAACATTGTTGCAAATACCCAGCTACGGTGAAATAGCTTCTCCGCAAAGCTGGGTTAGGGTTGCCAGAAAGTGGCAGGTAAAGGCATAATTGACATATTTGGCGTGAAATCGCCCATTTGCCGATATTTGGAGACAAGATTGGCGATATGCCATAGATGATGCGAGAATATTCTAGAACGTATGCATAGCAGTTTATTAGGAATATTCGCAGAGGTAGGTGAAAGATATATATACCTTGCCCGTTCGGCGGGAAAGTAGTTTTTTGAGTTCAGAGATTAGCTTGAAAGCGATCGACGGAGTCAGGAGTTGTCTTTTAGTGTTCTGCCGTGAAGCTCACGTTACTATTAAAGCCTGAAGGCTGTGTTGCTGATTGTTTCAGCGTATTTGTCTTAGATTTTTGGCGAGTATAAACGCTGCTTTGGAACTGTCCTGTGTAATAGTGCTTAGTGGAGAATAATTGTTTATTATTCTTCATCTAGAGTTATCATCAATTACTCCAAATCCACGAACACGTAGAACGCAACAATATGTGACATTAGAAATGTCTTTTTTTTATTTACATTTATAATGCAAACGTTCATAAAAAATCAGTTGGATGTATAAGAGAAAAAAATACATAAATTTGTTTTTATTAAAAAAAAGCTTTTGTTGAAAACTTATAATAAACTAATTAATCAACTGAAAAAAAGGAAAGTAACTTATGTAATTTAATGGGAACAAATAAAAGATTACAGAATTTTCCTTAAAACATTCCTTTTGGAAGGAAACCACTTTCTCCAGAGTCACTTCAAAAGCATATTTTTGAGAAATTAATGGATATTTTTAAATCTGACCAGGCAACAAAATCAACAGGCAAATTCTGAGGTAATACTCAAGACACTTAAAAAAGGTTTTGTCAAAAACCCCGTATAGAGGCTGTGAGAAACTCCAGACTGCAAACAGGCCACGATTGCATGACACATCATCTGAATAAAATTGGTATCCTAGCGTCTAGTATATGCCAAATTTGTAATTCAGGCATCATGAATGCAGAGCATCTTCTTATATGCCCAGAACAATAAAGAGTCTCAAAAACATGGTGAGATAGCAAACTATACTGGAAAGCCAGATCTTTCGTGAACTCTTGTTGAAGACAATATTTCTTATGCTACTTTGTCAGAACTGACCGTTCTATGCATACTCTTGGCGAAGATATTCGTGAAGTAGTTTAAGTCCTGATCCTGAACAGGGAGCTGAATGCAGCTATGTTCTGTGGTAGAAAACTGTGGTTAAGTGGTAGAATAACTGCACGTATGAAGGATTTAAAATCCTCTTTTATTAAACCAGAATTATGTACAACCACTTTCCAACTCGGGAGGGATAACAGAGAATAATGACCGCACTTGGATCTAACTTGAACAATCAAATACTTTAAAATAAAGTGAATATAAATTAAGTAGTCGTTGCTCACATAACTATAAACGCGAGGATGGCCTGTAAATGATCAATGGTGCGTAGCAAGATTTAGCTAATACTAACGCACTTAGATTATGTCAATAAGTAATAGCGTAACAGCGCTAAGGCTTAGAATTTAAAAACTAACTAGTCAGGCGAACGTCGAACAGAGCAGCAGTGATCTGACACTCAAAGCTTTCTCACACCGAGAAGTTCCTTGCTAACGCTTAAATACAAAATTGGCTTCACTTCAAATTAGCATAAAACTGAGATGCGCGCTCATTCTAACGGGAAGTTGAAATAAAAAATCATAGGAAAGAGAAATTAAAAATAAAACTTTGTTAGTTTAAATTAAATGTTATTTAAATTTTGTTATTTATTATTTAAATTATATGTTATTTAAATTTTGTTATTTATTATTTAAATTATATGTTATTTAAATTTGACATTTAAATTTTTAACTTTTTATTTTTGTTCCCATGTTCATTTGTTCCGGTTCTTGCTTTAAATGTTTGTTCTTTCTTATTATATATCATTGTTCTTGTGTGATTCTTGAACTGTTTTATATGTTTGGATTGATCTTTACAATAATGCCATATGTACAAAAAACATTCCCTTTCAGTGTTATATTAATAAAAATAATAATAATAGAATGACGCGCCCTTAATAAATTTATAAAGAAAACGGCTTATACTTTTGACAGTGCAGTTCGATTATTAGAGTTCGTTGTTTAGATACTCAAGCTTTTATTATGCGTGACAGAAAATTGCTGGTGCATTATAGCGAGAATTATTTAATTCCTTCCTTCCTTCCATTAAATTGTATGATAAATTTGTAGATTATTTTAATGGCGGAGACGTGGAAAATGATCAGTGCACTCACCGAGAAGCTAGCCTGGAACTCTCGAATACGCGCAGAGTGTGCTACCGTTGCACCATGAAAGCATGCAGAAAGGAAGGAGAAAATACCTCATGTACTCCCTTTTTAAAAGGCTACTTAGGATTAGGGAACCCAATCGCCAAACCCTGGTCGTGAACAATCATCATATACCACCTTTATTTCGGCGACACTGTGCAGTCATTAAGTTATTTTGATGCTGCAGACGTGGAAAATGAGCAATGTCCTCTCTGGGACTTGAACCTGGACCGCTCTAACACTCGCCGAGTGTGTTACCGTTATACCACGAAGGCATATAGAAAGGGGTAAGAAAATACCGTATAAATTATTTTCTACTTTTAGTTCATTAATTATTTTATTTTGAGTTTTAAATGAAAGCTTATTTTTGAAGAAAAAATGTATATTTATTTCCTCTTCTTTAGTTTGTTCTTTTTTAGTTTCAATTACACAATCCAATTACTCGACTGAAATTTTTTTTTGCAACAACGAATAATCATCCTTTCACCTCAAACAGTTCTGTTATTATTTACATTACCAACCAATGCATTTTATAACTCTATATTCATATTTATGTGCATGAAGTCAAAATGAATGCCAGGATTTGAAAGCTCTTCTCTCCAAAATATAATCAATGCATTTATTCAAAAGATACACAAAGGGAAAGGCAGTACTATATACAAGTTACGAATGCAATTTTATATAAAGCTGTCTATCTCAGTGTTCCAACGATCATGAGTGACTTGAAAGCTCTCATCATTGCTGCTATCATCAGCATCGATACATGCTACTAGTAATCTGGTAAGAATTTCACTGAATGTTTCATAACTGATTATAATAACTTCACATATGTGTATGTTTTGAATAAATACATTATTTATATATTGCATAGAAAAGCTTTGGATTCCCGGCCTTCATTTTGTCTTGTTGTAAATTATCTGCCGTTAAAATATCATATTGTTACGAATTTCACATTTATTTGGCTATTTATTTAGAATTGTAATTAGATATGCTTCATGTTGCCTTAGCAACGCAGACGATGTTTGAAGAGAAAGCTATGTCAAAAAAAAAATAATAATAAAAATAACAATAAAAATAAAAGAACGCGTGCATTTAATGCTTAATAAATAAATATCTCGTAATTACTGTTGCCATCCAGAAAAATCTAGAAAAATCGTGATTGTTCTACTGATAATTAAAAAGCTTATAAAAGCCGAGGTGAAACAGCTCATCTCAGTTGTTGTTGTTGTTGCTGTTATACTTGTAGCTGTAAAAAGCGAACTGCTGTTTGTTTACTTAATGCTGTATTGATTGTAGCGATTTCGCTGTGAGATAGAACTATTTTATCTGCTTTGAACTGAGTTTTTGCTAATCGTTTGAGATATTGTGATATTGTGCGAAGATCTGTGAAGAAATATTTTAGCATTTTAATTTATTTCTTGTGGAAAGAATAAATTTTTGTTAACTTTTAACGACTTGTGCATTCAATATATAACGAACCCGTACGCACGCAACAATATATTTGATCTTAGACTACTTTAGGCGACAATGCATTCTTTCTCTTTTCGCTGAAGTATTATTATTATTATTATTATACAGGTTTTTTCCCAGTCATTTTTGTGTTACTTATTTCATTTTTATAGCTGACTTATTTTTGGATGTTAGAATTTTAAAATCCCATAAAAGAATATAATGTTACATTTCATAACAAATTAAGGCAATCACCTTTTAAAATGAAATGCAGAAATAAACTCTATATAAACTTCTAAAACTGATAATTTTTTTAATTCTCCTATTTTAAAGTATTTTACTTTTCATTTCTCATTCAGCACAGCGTACTTCACTTGAAATAATTCGAAACCCTAATCAGTCCTTAACCACTTCACCATCTGCTCCGAGAGAGACTCGTCAGTCTGAAATATGTCTTCAGCCGTTAGCAACGGAAGATACTCGTCGGGGTTAAATGTAGTCTGAAACATTACCCCCGCAATCACTTAACAAAGTGGTTTTAGTGGATCATCTTTATTGGTTTTCATATAAGAGGCTAGGAAGCACAAAAGAATTTTTTTCTTCTGAAAAGTGTGAGGAATAGGCAATTTTCTTAAGTAAGATTTGATAGCTACTGAAATATAGAAGAAATATTTCTAAGGCCAGTTTCGGATGCAAAACGTTTACCTTTGGAGGAAAAAGGAAGCAAGCATTTGATTTTCATAGGACAATGAAGTGGTTTAACTTGTTAGTTTTATAAATAACACAATAACTGTAAATGAAATATGAATGGTAGATAGTAATAAAATGAAAAGTAAATGTTAAATCTGTCTATAAAAAAGGGAAGGAAGAAACAGCATTTTTAACATGGCAGACTTCTATAGTAAGGTAAATTTCTTTTTCAGTAATTCTTTGTAACAAGGGTACGGAAATAAGTAACTAAATTATATATTAAACAATTAGTCTGACGTATAAGTGAGATAATTAGTTAAGCGGATCACGTGACACCTAAAGAAAGATGCAAACGTTTACTTCTGCTAACAGTCCTATGCAAAAATTTTCAAATATTCACTACAAATCTGAAACTATTTTAAAACTTTGATACAAATTTCATATACAAGGTTTTTCTCGCTCTATGTAATGAAGCAAACTATTAAATTATAGAATTTTCAGCTTGTTCTTGAAATACGGACGAAATATCGTTTCAATATTCAATTTTAAAATTTGTAAGTCGAGTTCCGGAAAAATCGTTTTACCCCATTGTATTTTCATCTACAGACAATGTGTGTGCAAAATTTGAATAGCTTATTAAGAAGTAGCTGAAAAATCAATGACGGTTTTTGAAAGAACAACAAACATAAGCAAAGTTTGTTTCAAAATAGCAGCAAACATAGAAGAGCGAGCTAAATAAAATCTTATAAAAACTACGTATATTTTGAATTATACCGATTTTGCATGTCATAAAAGAAATATATAGAGAATCGATGCATTAAACAGTAAGCAGTACTAAGATCCCTGATATATTACTTTAGATGAAATCTTCTTTAATTAGACTGCCGAAGTTCTGTCACACAAATAACCAATTAGGCATATAAAATAAATGTACTTTGAACCGCAAAAATATGCAACCGGCTGTCCATCTTGTATAATCACGGCTTCCATCGTAAAATTCTACATATCTGCGGCGATTTCTAATTTACCATCAGCTTCAAAAATTTTAACATGGAAGTTTGAATTGATGAGGCCTTAAGGTTTTTAAGCACCATATTTGCTTCTGCAGAGCAAGAAACTGGCCGTTTCCCTTTTTAAATTCAATAGGGGATCTGCTATGTGGCCATAATCGTTGATGAAAGTCCTGAAATAGAAGCACTAGAACAAAATTAATGCCAATTTCTTTGGTGTGTTAGGTAGTGGGTAATTTTCCATAGCTAGGATTTTAGATTCCTCAGTTTTGATTTCCTCTGAGATGTCTTATAGTCCAGGTGCTGGAGTTTTCTGGCTGCAAATCTATATTTTGCAGCATTTACAGTTTAACCTGCTACTTTAGAAAAGGAAAGCTGCGTGTATATCCCGACTGCGTTTATCAATTGAGTCGCATGCGACTATTATATCATCTAAATAGAGGAAAGTTCATTTGCAAGGACAGGATTTACTATTATGTCCATAGATCGTTGAAACATGGGGTTCACATCATAGGTTCAATGGCATTCTAAGGAAGTTACAAACTCCAAATTTGGTGATATATGCGGATTTTCTCTTGTTTCACACATGTAAATAAATTTCTAGAGGTGACATCTAGTGCTGTCATGTATATTGTGGATTTAATTTTACGTATCATATCCTCAATTATTGGTTATTATCCGGATATTCTGTTATTATGCTAGCGTTCGGACTACTTATGGGTATTATAATTTAATAACCTTGTAATAACGGAAGGGTATTTTCTTTTTTACCAAGCTACTCATCACTTGGGTCAAACTTTTAGCATCATTAAAAGGGTTTAAAAATGTTCTTATTAATTAATTGCTCCAAGTTAGTTATTCTTCCTAAATTAGCAGACAAACCACGTAGCATAGCTGAGGCCAGCTTTAAGGTTGGAAATGGTCATGATGGCTTTCTGAATCATCTCTATTGTATTGTATTCTTACCAGTCCAAACTACCCATTTTTCAGTCTTATTGAGGAAATGGCTAAGACCCACATCGGAAGGTCCCCGGCTTTGCGATGAGCCTCTGACATGGAGAGGTATTAGAGCGCTGGAGACCAATTGATAAGATGTTGACATTTTACTGTACGTGTTCACAGATTTCGGTTCTGTTTGTATGATGTTTGTCTTATTCTCTACCACTGGAAATTTAAAAAGAAATTTTCTTTCTGGTCTACATATTTCAAGCCAAAGGCCGTCAGTTGATCTTCTTTGCTCTCCAGCTTGTTCATCTCCAACTGCACCGTTGCTTCGTGAAAATGAATTTTCGCACCAACAGCTTTTAAAACAAGAACCTCTTTACAGGCTCTAAGAATCACATTTAGTCTACCGTACACAAAAAGCCACCTTCTGGGCTTAGTTCAGCTGCACAATCAAAGGTAGTTTTCTTACGCATTCACAGTGCTTCCGTTGGACCGCTATTAACTTCGTTTTTGCTATGTCAAATAATCTGCATCGTCTAAATCTTTCCTCAAATCGTTTCTGCCAAGAAACAATTTCAAGCCCCAGTAAGCAATAATGCATTTGTTGCTATGCTTATTTCGCATAGTCACTGGGAGGAAAAGTAATTAATTAGCACCGTATGCAACTGAACATGAAAGAGATTTTTTTCTATATAGTGTAATTGTACCCTCGGTATTGCAGCACCCTTGCCTATTTTAAAGGCTTCCTATACTCCATCATTTTTCTCTCTTGCGATATATTTTGGCGATTACCTTAAGAGGATGTAAATGTTTCAAATGTTTTCCTCTTATCAAATGTTGTATTGCCATCAAACCTTGGTTTTCCTACCGTTGTCTGCGAAAATATCTACTTTTATCCTCCTGCACGAGTATTCACTGACATCGTCTGCTTTCAAACTTCGCACCTATTTAGATAGTTGTTCTAGCATATCAGGGTTTCATAACTCAGCAAAATCCTGTATCTGAGGCAATAACTCAGTCAGTGTTTTTTAAATAACTTCCGTTTAAGGTTTTTTTCCCACACAATAAATGCTTTTAGTAAATTAGCGTTAGTTAATTTTTCTGCCTAAGTCTGATATTTACCAAAACTTTCCCCTTCTGATTACACCAATCTTTCACCATGCATAATACTTTCAAATGGTCTGTTTTAAACACTTATAACTCTCATTACCTGGTCTGTACAATAAGAATTTACCAATGTATTTGTACCAGCTCTGGGTCTGTCCTCAAAGGGTAATGGTTGATATAGTGACCTTTTGTAGCTTCGAAATAAGGTATAATAGAATAGAAACAGAATTGAGTCTAATTGTTCCAAGAAGGTCATAGCCGAACTTCAACAATCGAAAGTGATGTCCGGTTTCATTGATGCGCGCGTGGTATCGAAGAAGCACCCGAAATTTTTGACCGGATTTTCTGGTGCTGGAGGAGCAGGTTTAAAACAGGTTTGCCTCTCGATGTGGTTCGTAATTGATTAGGGTGTCACTTACAAGGTTATACGTAATCTGGTATTGGAACGTTACTCCTACAACTTTAATAAACAGGCAGTGTGTCATCAATAAGTCTAAAAAAGCGTGGCAAAGATTTACAAAGTTTAAAACTACTTTTTATTAAACTGTGCTTTTAACATGAAGCTCACGGCTCATGCTCAAACAATAACCATGATTTATGGCGATATAAATAAATAACAACAGCCAAATAACTTTAAATGCTGATTAGTGGTCCAAATCTCTATACTTAAATGAAATATTAGAAGCTGGCTCAAATTATTTACTGACGCATAAATTTAACGCATCTGTGACAATATCATGCAACTGATTGGTTTGATTAATTTATTGAGATAACGGCAAAGCACACTAGGGCTATCTGCCTAAGGGAAAGGATACCTTAGTGGAGGACGTTCTAAAGGAATCTGGTTGGTATACACGTTCCACATGGGTAAAACCACAAAATCGCCCATGCAGCCAGCTTGTTCGCGGGATTCGAATATCCGTCCTGGACTACCAATGTTCAACGACTTTACTGCTCGACCACTGGTGGGCCCGTTAGCATGCAAAGCTGAGATAATTTCATTTAACTAGATTTAGCAGAACTAGAACTAACAACGCAGAGTTCATGTCAAAAACTCTCTCAATTTCTGTCAAGATCCGAAAGCCATCAGCTTAAATAAGCTAGAGGCTAATTTCCATTCTAGTGAGGAATACGCAAGAAAAGAAATTAACACAAACGTCAAAATCATAATATCCGTTTAGTTTAATGTACGATTCCCCAAAGGTCTAATATCATTAAATTGTTAAGTAAAGTAAGTATATGTGCATTTGGTAAACTCATTTATATCTGCGCTTTAGACCAGTGGTTCTCAACGAGGTCTGTATTGACCACCTGGTTATCAATGAAATTTTAAAGGGGATGAGTTTTGATAAAGGTGTCGATAGAGGAACAGTACCGACAATTGACGGATAAAATCAAGATTCTGTACACTACCGAACAAAATTAATAAAACTGATAATTAATTACTTATTGATAAAAAGTTCTATTATCTAATAAGAAAGGAAGACATCTAAATTGTATATAAAAGGAAGAGCCTCTCTGTATGTGCGTGTCTCTCGTTCGTGCTGTGTGTAAGCTTATAGACCTACGGCTACGAAATTTGGTACAATACGTCTAAGCGATTTATTTCAAAATTCAAATGAGTTTTTTTATTTTATGATTTTTCATGAAATCGCATCAAATCAATAACTCTTTCTCATTGTATCAGCGACAATGGCAGCAGCAGTGATATATCAGCCATTGTTGCTGATATATCACTGTTGCCATAGTTGCTGATATCAGCACTGTTGCCACTCCAAAAAATGAGGGCAATAATTCTGTGCAGTTTTTAAATTTAATTTTTCTCTTGGATACTGGACCTTTGTCGAGAGAAGGAAACGGGAAGTTGGATAATTTATTTATGAGGATAATTTATATGTGTATTAAGGGATATTGCTTATTTCATTGTAAGTTTTTTTACATGTAATACATATTTATTGAAATTTCCGTATGTTTTAGTCCAAAGGGGATTTGTCCGTGAAATTTAAAATGCCCAGTTTAAAATTATTTTGCGATATTGTTCCTTAACTGAAGTTTATGGTTTAAGGGAGAAGAACGTGATATTTAATAAATAAACGTAACACACAAAATGTTAAAAAAGAAACGCCCCTTTGGACGTAATTTAAAATCTGAAACCTTTCAGAATTTTTTTTATAAAATTTTTCTGCAGTTTTAAAATTTTATGTTTGGTGTTTCATTTAGCCATTGTTTCCGGTACATTAATATGTTTTAAAAATCAATAACTTTTTAACTTTTTGTGCAGTAAGTGCAATATAAGAAAGTAAAACGCAAGAATAAGTAACAAAAATCACAAAGTACCCAAAACGGAAATGAAAAGCAAGAAACAGGTTGTTTACTTTTTGAACGATGTAATTTAAATATTTAGTTAAGGAATTTAATACCAAGCGTTAAAGAAATTGCAGCAGTACATCAAGAATAGCCACCACGTTAGTGAAATGGAAACTTTTGTGCAATTAGAACCGGCGATTTTGTTACTAAAATATCTGTCTATATAATCATCATCATCATCATCATCATCATCGCCGTCATCATCATCGTCGTCATCGTCATCATCATCATCGTCATAAATGAAGAAACAATCATTTTTAAAACTCTTATTCATATTTTTAATCTAATTGTTACGTTATATGAATGCACTTCTATGCGTCATGGTTTATATTGCGCACTATATATTACACAGAAAACCGTTAAGAATGAAGCATACCATTCCTTTAAAAGGAACGGATGCAAGAAAGAAGCGTAGATCAACTTTAGATTTGAACGTGAACTTTATTTTGTAAAAATTTGAAATTTAGCTACAGGGAAAATTCCTTATCCTTGTAGCATTTTCAGGTGAGTATATGGGTCACCGTTCGAGTCACGATGAGACACTATATTAATTTGTGTTTTAATTTCAGTTGCAAGCAACTAGGGGTGGTTAAATTTTAGTAGGATTTCAAATTTGGCTTATGTTTTGTACTTAAACTGAATAACTGAATGAGGTATTTCTTCCGCCTTTTTTGCATGCTTTCGTGGTGTAATAGCCAGCACACTTGGCGCGTATTCGAACAGTACGATTTTTGAGTTTTGGCGAGGGCATTGCACTTTTGTCTCTTCTCCTGTTTCGAAATAACCTAATGTCTGCACAGTAGCCCCAGAACTAAAAAAAAATGGTGGATGATGGATGATTCTCCCCCACCAGGTTTTGGCGATTTGGTCCACTAACCCCTCAGTCGCCATTAAAAGAGGAAGTATGTAAGGTATTTCTCTCGCCTTCTTAGCATGCCTTCGTGGTGTAATGGCCAGCACACTCGGCGGGTATTCGAGAGTTCCAAGGTTTGAGTCCCGGCGAGGGCATTGAACTTTTGTCTTTTCTCCTGCTTAAAAAAACCCTAATGTCTCCACAAAAATTAAAGATGATAATTCGCTCTCTGTGTGCTAACATTTTGCTCAAATCTACATTCAAGTTAATTTAGTTCCAAATAAATAAATAATTAACTTATGATACAAGTTCTTCAGCTATCATGCAATTTCATTTTACATTTAAGGCATGAGGTCTGCACGTATATGCATTTATGAATATTAACACTACTTGTTTATTTGTATGGCATTCTGTGGCATAATTGTAATGTAATTTTATTTTAAATTTAAACAAACTAGATATACATAATAACTCCTATTCTCCGTTCTTTCCAACTACTCATGACTTTCGTATTCTGTAATTCATTTTATAGAACATACCTTCCTTTTAGCATACACCAAATTACCTTAGCCGGATTTGTCTAAAGGAGCAAACATGAGAACACTATTCCATGCTGAAAAGCTACCTCCTTATTATCATCCGGTAATCACTAAGTTCAAGCGCCTGCATTTATTTTCATTAGCTTACCTCTAAAGCTCAGAATATTATAAAGTTGTTGCAATCTGTTATATGTCATGAGCTAAATATGTTCAACGGAGGTTTTCCAAGGGAACCACATTTCAAAAAACTTAACAAACTTTTCTTGCGATGAAAAATAAATTTTTAATTCTGAGTTGTAATATGTTTCAATAATTATTATACAGCCGACCTCTGGCATTTTGAACACTCCGAGAAAGATTTGAGAGATAATATTGATTCCTGATTAGCTTCGGAAGAACAATAGGTGTAACGCTAGTAATAATATATAAATTGTGAACAATTATCAATATTTAAACATTAGTTAATCAAATACAGAAACGTAAGTAAATACAACATTCTTAAAAAGAGTATTCTCTTAATACAATTAAACCTGCCTGCGCTTTTGGGTGGATTAAAGAAAAGAAAATAATTCAGGTGTACTATTTTCAAAAGAATTTAGTAACGTATTAGCAGCACGTTTCTTTCATCCTCACATCTATATGATCTTCCTAAAATTCTGCTTCATTATTTCCATCTGATGAAGATACTATGTTTGCCACAATTTCAGCCTCGAGTATTGCAACTGCGATGGTTACTCCAGTATTTAAAATTTCAGAATTTCGAGGAAAAAACTTAAAAAATAGTAATAGGAATAACGAAAGCAAGAAGAAATATTAATAGCAGTAGCAGTAACAAAATAATCAAAATAATAATAATAACAATAGTAGTAGTAGTAGCAGTAATAGTAATAATAACAATATTAGTAATGGCAATAATATTAATGATGATAATAATAATAATAATAATAATAATAATAATAATAATAAAAGAAAATCTGAAGAGTTTCTGATTTTAAATTACGTCCAAAGGGGCGTTTTTTTTAAAATTTGTGTGTTACTTTTATTTATTAAATATCATGTTCTTCGCACTTAAACCATAAAATTCAGTTAAGGAACAATATTGGAAAATAATTTTAAACTGAGCATATCTTTGGAATTTCAGATACACAGTCTCACGCGCTCGAGATAAAAATGTTTTTTCTGTACAACGTTGAAATTGCTCGCTTTGAAATCCTTGAATTTGTTAATCAAAAATTCGTTAAAGGTTTACAAAATATGAAATCGATAATAAAACAAATTTCAAATTTGGACTTCCAGATGCCCATATTCGCAGCAAAATTATATCATTCAAAATTGGATGGCTCTAGGTACCGTCGTTTCATCACAATGCGAGAAACATACATGCATTTATGCACATTCTTCATTATTTAATTTCTTTAAATATAATACAGGGCTGCAATATTTAGTGGCAACAGTGTGAAAAGGGAACCAATATTTAATGTTTCCGAGGGAAAATCGCAAAACGAAAAGAATAGCCCTTCAGAGACAAAGCCCCTTTGGAATAATAAAAATAATAATAATAATAATAGTAACAGTAGTAGTAGTAGTAGTAGTAATATTAGTAATAATAATAATAATAATAATAATAA
>KK122371.1:48484-60531 GCA_000611955.2 Stegodyphus mimosarum
TGTTGTAGTAATAAAATAAGAAGTAACAGCAGTAGTATTAATAGTAATAATAGTTAGTAGTAACAACATCTAAAACAACAGCAAAGTAGTAACAACATATAAAACAAATATCATTATTTATTTTATATCTGTTTATTTCATTATTTTATATCTGTTATAGCAATTTTATTAGTAGTAATAGTATTATCAGTAATAATCGCAGTAGTAATATTAATGCTACTAATAGCACTAAAAGTAACAATGATAATAACGGTAATAAAATAATAATAATAATGATAATGATAATAATAATAATATTGCTACGAATTTCGTATTTACATAGCTAATTTTAGAAGAATTATAATTAAAACTGTTTTCTGTCCCGTGCATTGCACCGAGAGACAAATTTTAAGAGGAAGCTGTGTCGAAAAAGTTTAAAAAAATACAGGAGGTCGTGCATTTAACATTGAGTAAATGGTTACTACGCTAATTTGTATCAAGAATTGCATTGAATTTGAATAAATGTAATTGACCACTATGTCAGCTGTAACCGTAATTTCATCCTCTTATTGCTTTCCAGAACTCTCGAGATGCAGAAATTCTCGCGACCGGTTGAAAATTATAAAAGGCCGGAGAGAGAGCGTTCAGTTCAGTTGTTTATTAAGTTGCTTTTTAGTTATCGTTGTTATGAGTTATTGTTCCGCGTAAACTGAGATAAATCGGAGTTAGATTTTCGTTTAAATACGATTTCTATTGCTTTATGTTTAACGCTTTTAATAGTTTGAAGTATAACTACTGATTATACTGCTTGATAATGTGAACACTTGTACAGATATCTCTGAGGAGAATTCAAGAGTAATAATAGTAGTTATTTTTGTAACATTGATAGTAATAACATTAGTAATAATAAGAATAATAGTATTTTTAAAAGAAGCAATTTTAAAATAAATAAATAAACAAGCAAAACAGAGGCCTAAATTATAGCTACTTTCTGATTAATGTGCAGTGGAGGCTAAAAGTTAGAGAAAATTCTCCAAGCGAATCATTGTTAGACGCTGTAAATGCTGTAAATGTTAGAACGCATAGAGAAAAAGAAAAAAATAACCAAAGTAGCATAAAATCTGTAAATTACCGAAGGAAAAACCCTCAGACCACTTGAGATTACTCAGTGTTTTTGAGAAAAAAGGGTAGACATTCAAGTGATTTTTATTGCTTTGACACAAATGTTGCTTCGGTATAGTTACGTAAAAATACTTCGGTTTAAATCTAAAATTGAATACTTCTGACATACAAAAAGAACCAAGATATCAAGTTTCAATTTTACAGACAATTTATATTAAAACTCAGGCTGATTATTCATTATCTGCAATACATTCTATTCAGTGCTTCGACAAATGTGCTTAGCTATCAAAGATTTAAACATTTACGTGGCCCAGTAATATTTTTTGTGAAATAATTGGATTATATGCGCATGAAAAACGTTTTAAAGTGCAGTATGATGATTATCACAGTTTCAATTTCAAAAGAGTCTAAAAAAAGCACCACTGGCCTCAGTGATCTGAAATTTGACCGGAATATACATGAAGAGAGGGAAGTTGCCTGGCAAAAGAAAAAAATAACTCAAGATTTTCTTCAATAGACGGCACTGTAATTGTCCTAATACACTAAGTGAAAGATGAGACATTCAAATCATATATTAGACTTAATGAAAACACAAATTATATGCAACTCCCTTATTCTGCACCTAGGACGATCTCATAACTTTGTGAATGAAGGATCGGGGCTCTGCTTGTGAAGCATCTTTACAAGAACGACATTTGTGTTTTAGTTGTTCTGGAGAAGTTCAAGTGATTAATGGATATAAGATGCGGCTATAATTCGACAACTGTTATGGGTGTGCTCTAAATAATTCATAAATTCGAAGAGACCTCTTCATTTGACATTGAATCTTGCAGACGGAGGAAAGCAATTTCTTCGCCTGAAGTGGAAGGTGCTATTAAACCACTGGAATAAGAACGGCAAGTGATGTAAGAACGTGCAGTGCAAGGTAAATTGCCCGATCTTTAGATGCCTATCAGCAGGATGTTATGAAACATCCTGCAGTGTTACCTTTTCAAAACTACACATATTCAGGAGTTGCTTCCATCTGCTTTATCAATAGGGAAAAATTTAGTTCTACCATTTCTTGCTCAGGTGGAGCTGGACAATGCAATGTTGCATGGCTATATGCAACATTTTGTAGACAGATAAAGCCTATTTCCATCGCCAAGGTTCTGTGAATTCTCTAAATTGCAGACAAAATTGAAGACAGTAGACCAGAGTCTCATTACATCCATTAATGTGGACATTAATGGGCGTACGTCTTCAGGGCAGTTGAAGCAACACAGTTACCGTTATTGTAAGAAAGCTTCACAAGCAGAGACTGATCTTTCAATGTCTTAAAAGTCATGACGAGCTTCTCAGACGCAGAATAACTGAAACAGCACTCCTTGTTTTTATTTAGTGTAATATGTGTTCCGCATATTACATACTTTTAATCAGCATAGTATGACAAGTACACCGCCATCTATTGACAAAAGTTTGAACTATTTTGTTTCTTCCACCAGACAAATTCCCATTGCTTCATGTATTTTCAGGTCAAATGCAAGGTTATTTTGACGAGAGATTCTTTTCTTAACAGCCTTTCGAAAGAAGAACTTTAACTGTAAACACCCTGCATATAAATTTGGAAAAAGGCAAGAAAAAAAATAATGTATTTCGTTAGGTATCACAACGTTTTTGGTTATCTGAAGCTAAAGATAAAATTGCGGGGTTGCTTATAATGACAGATGTTCAAGCAAAATTTTCCAAAATTTTAAATGATTGAAAACAATCCGTTTTATAGCATAAATTAGTTTGTACAGTAAAATTCTCTTAACGTTCAGATCTATTTCATTTACGGTCGCTCCCCTATTGCCGTTTCAGTTACATATGTCCAAGAATGTTCAGATAGTTTTTAGCCCAAAGGACCGTTACCTCAGATTACCTCAGAAGCGCTATTAATTTCGTTTTTGGCATTTTGCGTCGATTCACTGTAAATGCCAGTATCACTTTTCAAACTGTTTCCACCAAATATTATCGCCCTGTGTTACATTTGAAGAAATTAAATAATGAAGAATCTGCATGAATGTATGTATGTTTGTGGCATTGTCATAAAACAACGGTACCTAGATCCATCCAATTTTGAATTACGTAATCCTCCTTCGTATATGGGCATCTGAAAGCCTGAATTTGGAATTTGTTTTGTTACCGATTTCATATTTTGTAACACTTCAACGAATTTTTGATTAAGAAACTCAACGATTTCAAAGCGAGCAATGACAACACTCTACGGGAAGAAAAAAACCTTTTTTATCTCCAGCGTGCTAGACTATGTATCGGAAATTCCAGAGATATGCTCATTTTAAAATTATTTTGTCATATTACTATTGAACTGAGTTTTATGGTTTAAGTGCGAAGAGCGTGATATTTAATAAATGAACGTAACACTGAAAACGTTAAAAAAATCCTTTTTGGGCGTAATGTAAAATCTGAAAGCTTTCGGTTTTTTTAAGAGTTCTATGTTTTTTAAAGGGCATTTGAATAAACTTCTATATTTAATACGTCTCAATTTCAAAGAATTGAGAGCTAGACCTTTTTTTTTGGGTAGGCTTTTGTATAAAATGCAGAGAAAGGCGGGAGTAAAGGTAAGAGAATAGTAACCTAAACGTGATTTTCGTTATTCTAATAGCCTATAATATATGAATTGAATAGTTAGTAATTTTCCCGCGGAAGGTTGCAGAAATCCTGGAAGAGAGTTTAAAAAAATATTTTCAATCCACGTATTTGAAAGTTCGTGTTATGTCTGAATTTCGTTCGTTTTGATGCTGTTTATACCTGTAAAATAACATTAAGTATATGGAAAGCTGGACGGGAACGAAATGTTCATTTGTTATAAGCAAGATTTCTTTATAAGCTGGGCGCACGATACCATATCTCGAAAATGCAATATAGAAAGTAATTTCAAGTCACCTTTAACTCAGCTCTAGATAGCGCAGCTTCTAGCCTATTGTTAACGAATACAAAATCTCTCGTCAAAATCCATATCAACACAAACAGATTGACGTCACAGAAATAAACAGTTCTTTGGCGTGTGTCCACAGCTCTCTCTTTCTAAATTAAATATTCGCTCGCTGCTTAGAATTATCTCATCGACATTCTGGTCATAACTGATGGAAAAATGGAAAGTATATAAGAAAAAATAAACGTAAAAAAATTAATTCTTGAGGAATATGTATGTATACATTTTTCTCGTGCTGCGTGAAAACGACGGTACCTACAACCACCGCATTTTAACACAGGTTGCCCTCAATCCGAAAATGGGAACATTTCATTCCTTTTAAAAATTTAACGAATGTTTCATAAACTCTGCAATTTGAAAGCAAGTAGTGGCAACACTGTTGAAAATAAAACATGTTTACCTCCAACGCGCAAGACTGTTACTATTCGCAAAATGTAAACTATATTTTCTAAATCTAAACTAAATTTTAATTAAAAAAAAATCTGAAAGGTTTCAGATTTTAAATTACGTCCAAAGGGGCGTTATTTAAACATTTTGTATGTTACTTTTATTTATTGAATATCATGTTCTTCGCATTTAACCCATAAAATCCAGTTAAAGAACAATATCGCAAAACAATTTTAAACTGAGCGTATCTTTAGAATTCCCGAGATACAGAGTCTCACGCGCTGGAGATAAAAATGTTTTTTCTGTACAACGTTGCCATTGCTCTCTTTGAAATCCTAGAGTTTGCTAATCAAAAATTCGTTAAAGTTTTACAAAATATGAAATCGTTAATAAAACAAATTCCAAATTTCAAATTTTTTCTTCCAGATGCCTATATTCGCAGTAGGATGACGGCATTCAAAATTGGATGGTTCTAGGTACCGTCGTTTTATCACAATGCGAGAAACATACATGCATTTATGCACATTCTTCATTATTTAATTTCTTTAAATATAATACAGGGCTGCAATATTTGGTGGCAACAGTCTGAAAAGTGATACAGACTTTTAATGTTTCCGACGCAAAATCGCAAAACGAAAACAATAGTCCTTCAGGGACAAAGCCTCTTTGGACTAATAACATAGTGACCAAAATAAGCTTTACGAGCTGATTATGATTTCTAAAATCCTATCTTAAGCAGAAATTGAAAATCGAAACAGAATTATCGCATTTTGCATATTGGCTATTCCGCCATTTCTTAATTGTCTAAAACGAAACGAATAGCTCGTAGTTAAGCCTCAGTTTGTACTATTTACATACCTCTCACTGTAGGAAAGCAAGATAAACTAGTACATTCAGTGGTGGTACACTACAGTTTTTCTCTATACTATTGTGGTATTTTCTGTGGAGTTTCTCTACCTGACTGTTCTCTTACTAACCTAAAATATTCAGATAAAGAGAGAATGAACAAAATATACAGCACATTTAAAAAACCAAATTTCATATTGAAACATTCTTTCGTATATGGGTCTTGTGAAGTGTATCTTGCATGGTAAATGTAAACGAAAGTCATAAATTTCAACTGTTAGATATATGTAACAAAAATCGCCAAGTAAACATTGTAGAAAAAGTGTTTGAATATTTTGCTTAGCGTGCATCTAGTTTGGAATAAAAAAGAGCGCAGAAACAGCATTTTCTGGAGTAAGAAGTAAAACCGTTTCTCTTTCTCAACTGTCTCTTTCAGCAGCTTTGGAAATAATAAATGAAGAAAGCTCAAATAATTGTGTTCCGATATATCTAATATATATAAATTTTGTAACATTTCGTATCATTTTGTTATATAGTTGTAAATTAAAAGGAAAATATTAATTAAATATTAATATATTATAAATTCTAAGGCCTGTTTTCTACACACACTTTCAAAAGTTAAGCACGAAGATGTAAAATGCAAACAAAATCAACAAATACTGCTTTGATTGATACAAAATTCGGCAGGAAAGTAGCATATATATTTATGCATAAAACAAAATCAATAAGTATATACAGAAATGAAAACAATATTGAATTTTTGTAAGTTATCAGATAATGGCATACTGGAGACTTAAACAGAATTATGTTTAAAGTGAAAATAAACAGCATAAAATGAAAAAAGACATTAATACGGTATGTGATCCCCCCTCATCTGTATACAAAGTTTACACCTTGTTACCATACTTTTAATTAGGTGGTCAACCACGGCAGAATTAAGCAATCGCCATTCTTCTTGTAGAGCAGTTTCCAGCTCAATAAGAGTGGCTAGAGGTGGGAAACGTGAAGATACAGCACGGCAGAATGCATCCCAAAGATTTTCAATGGGATTAAGGTCAGGAGAATATGCTAGCCACGCCATACGCGCAATCCCTTCACTCTCCGGGTAGTCATCGACGATGTCAGCTCTGTGGGGACGGACGTTATCGTCCATTACAACAAAAGTAGGGGAAACTGCTGCAGCTTACAATCTCACAATGGGTTCTAGGACTTCATCTCGATACCAGACAGCCGTCAAAGAAATCCGTTTAAAGATGTGCAGGTCGGTGCGGTATGCTAATAAAATCCCTGCCCACACCCTAACGGTTCCGCCTCGGAATGCTTGATGTGATGGGACTGATTGCGTGTTTGTTGTTCACGCCATATCCTTATGCGCTTGTCATCTGGCTCCCGAGCAAATTTTGACTCATCAGTAAACATGACATTGCCCCGGTCAGACACATTGCAATTAACATGTCCCCGCACCACTGCCATCGTGCCCTTCTTGATTGGACGGAGAGAGGAACACAAACTCGAGGTACCCGGGCGTACAGTCCACCCATATGTAATCTTCGGTGTACAGTAGCTGCAGATGTCGCCTTACCAATGGACGCTGTAACCATATATGTCACACGGGTGGAGGTCGCTCTGCGATTCCGCTTGGCTAAAATAGCAATATATCGATCTTCCGCGGGGTGGAACCCTTGGGCGACCGGCTACAGGCCTTCGGGCAACTGTCTGTGTGATTTGGAATTGTTTCCATAAACGTGAAATTACAGAATGATGAACGCCGAAGAAAAGAGCAACATCTGTGATCGACTGTCCTGCGTCAATGCGCCCCACAGCATGCCAGCGCTCAAAATCTTCTTTTTATCTTCTGGAAGTCATAGAAGCACGTATGTCTTGAAAACAAATTGTACGAAAGTTTTAAACACCTTCTATCAGCACTTACAATCAACTTCTGTAACCCTTCATAAAGCTGGCTTCTTATAAGACTGACGTTTTTGCATATTTCTTGAAATGAAAGCACGATTTACTGTTACCTAACATATTTACATGCTTCCACCTACCTTTGCTGATTGGCATCCTCTTGAATTCTGATTGGTCTCCGGAAATTAGGATTTTCCTGTCCGTGCTTAAATTTTGGAAGTGAGTGTATTATTGTTTTAAAATCCCAAGAACATGAGAATAGTATTTTAAGAGAGTTTTTCCTAAAAGCCTAACTTACTCTACATTAAAACACATTTTCTCGTACATAAATTAACTTGTCATATTATAGGACCATCTTCCGAGTTTCATTTTCATTGAAACCCGTTGCCTGATTTGATAACCTTTTTCTTTTTTTATCAAAATTTTCTCACATCAGCTACATTATTATGCATCGAATACATTATTATACAGAGATATAAAATGTGCTGCTTTTGTGGCTTACCTCACTTGCTTGACAGTAACGTCAGAACAAGCCCACACAATATGACTTTGCTCTCAGTTTGATGGAGAGGAATCCGGGGGGACGGATCCGAGGGTTTCTAACAACACAAACCTCTCGAGGCGACTTTCAGCTCGACGCGTATATAGAGTGTTCCCATGCCGCGAAAATACTATACATTTACAAACATCCATGCCTCCTCCGGGATTCGAACCTGAGCCCTTCGGTACGGCAGACAATGTTGCTAGCCACTATCCTGGTTGGGCGGCGATGTTGCGCTCATTAGATAGACATGAGTTCTTCATAAAACAAACCGAGTTTAATTAACACAATTAAAGAGTCATCATCATTATTATTACCGAGGATTTAATCTCGTTTCATATTGAAACTATCCGGATATAGCGCCGAAGACTCGCTTCAAAATATTATCTAATCTAATCTGAATCTACATTTACATAAAGAAGAAATGTATAGGGTTACATTAAATATTTGGTGAGAATAAATCGGCGCCACAGCGCAATACAAGGGGGTTGCAGCAAACTGTATTGTGCATTATTGAACGGTATTCTAGAAGTACTAACAGATAATATGCATGCCAACTATCATATGATGACTGCCTTAGATACACAGTCCAGTCACATTAATGTGACCACCACGTACTTTCCATGTCAGAGTTAAATAACCAATCACAGAAGGCAGGTGGCAGCACAGTGCAGTTGAGCGTATATAAAGGGTGTGTGAGGGCTTCGGAAAACATTTCAATGGTTGGCGTAATGCAGAAACGAAGCGATTTATCCGACTTCCAAAAGGGCATGATCATTGGCTTTCGGGCCAAGCGTGGAAGCATTTCCGAAACGGCTGAGTTTGTGAACTGTTCGCGTGCCGCCGTGGTAAAAGTGTACCGTGCATGGCAAAATGGGACTGTCCAAAATCAGCGACGTGGCAAATGTGGTGCACCACGGGCCATAGATGACAGAGGAGAACGACGGTTGCGGAGATGCGTTCGGGCAGATAGACGGGCTACCGTTGAGCAACTGACCACCAAACTGAACCAAGCGGCTACCAAAAGTGCCTCCCAAAGTACTATTCAGCGAACAATGCTGCGTCTGGGCCTCCGAAGCAGACGCCTGGTTCGTGCACCTATGCTGACTGCTGTTCATCGACGGCGAAGGCTAGAATTTGCACGCCAGTACAGCAGCTGGACGTCCACTGAGTGGCGACAGGTTGCGTTTTCGGATGAATCGCGTTTTATGCTCCATCGGACAGATGGACGTTGGCGTATAAGGCGTGAAACCTCTGAAAGGAACCACCCTGCAACCATTGCCGGAACGGTCCAAGCTGGAGGCGGGAGCATTATGGTCTGGGGAATGTTTTCCTGGCATTCTCTAGGTTCACTGATCATTGTGGAAGGCACAATGGATCAATACAAGTACGCATCTGTCCTTGCGGACCATGTTCACCCCTACATGCGCATTGTTTTTCCTCAGGATGATGGCATCTTCCAGCAGGACAATGCGAGGTGCCATACAGCTGCCAGTGTACGTGCGTGGTTCGAAGAGCACCAGGATGAGTTTACCGTCCTCCCCTGGCCAGCAAACTCACCTGACTTAAACCCAATCGAGCATCTGTGGGACCATCTCGATCGAGTTGTTCGCGCCATGGATCCTCAACCGCGTAATCTAGCGCAGCTGGCCACGGCATTAGAGTCGGCATGGCTCAACATCCCAGAGAACACCTTCAGGGACATATGTGACTCTCTTCCTGCACGTTTCGCAGCAGTCCGCTCTGCGAAAGGTGGTTATTCTGGCTTTTGACAGATGGTCACATTAATGTGACTGGACTGGGTATATGCTTGTGGTGTTAGACAGGTCATTGTATGAGGCCTCCCTCGAAGTGGGGAGGGACGGCAATGTACAAGTGGCTGTCCTGCTCATGCTGCTAATCGGGGCCGTGAAAGTGTGAACAGTGTCTGAAACTACAGTGAACAATAAACTCTACCAAAATATCAATACATAGTTTATTACGCTTCTTGAAATCGTTAAACATAAGTGTTGGTGCCTGGAATGAAAGTGTCACTTGTCATATATCCAAGAGTCAGTGATGTCATTCAAGGACAAATCATATAGTATAGTAATCTTCATAAAAGAAGCATCCGTATGCCAGCATGACGGTTCTGTTTGTCACACATCCAATGGAACTATATTTCCCTTGAGTAGTGTAATGGGGTTTCCAGCAACCGTTATCATTTCATAAAGATTAGGGCTTCTTCCCCTCCCCCCCGCCGATTTATCTTTCGAAGATTTTTCCTTGTGCAGATGCCTATACAGTAGAAGATGCAAAGACGAACTTTAGAACGGCAGTCAAAAAATATAGGTGTGAAGATTCTTCACAGTGTAGCTTCAAACATACTAGAAATTAAAGAGTACAGACAAATAAGTTTAGGCTCTTCCCAAAGCTGACGTCACTTTTTCCACAGCTGGAAGAAGCACAGACGAAAACGGAGTTGTTGTGTTTGAGCAGACTAGCAGTCAGCAACGCGAGGCAAGGGCAAACCTTGTAGCATAGAAATCTTAATAAAAACAGCATAACTGAACAGAACTGACATTTGGAGCAAAGGGTTGGAAAGATGTGGCTCTATGATGCAGTTGCACGATTTAAGGTATTTAAACATCAGTAATAACAACTGTATGTCTTGTAGTTTGTGCATTAACTAACAAGCATTATTTGCTTTCAGTCATTACATGACCTTCCGACCACTTTCTAGCATGTAAAACATTTCGTTAAGAAAACAATTTAAATTATCTAATTCATTGTAAATTGCACATTGTTCCAGTCAACATATATTTACGGGCTCACAGTCAGTCAATGTATCTGTCCTTATCCGAAATGATCTTTACTGGAAAATATTGCACCACATATTTAAAGCTCTATAAAACACTTAGATTACACAGAATCCGGCACACCACGTTAAAAGTTTAAAGAATTTTCTGGGTAGGTACTTCCAGGGTAGCGCAATATATCTTAAAAATTGGATTTTCTCTTAAGCCTTTTTAATTTAGTTACTACAAAATTGATTTTCCAGAAACACAATCCGGGCATAAAGATTAACTCCTGTTTTTAATTAACTGAAGGATTTAAGCTTCTGCTATTCATTATCCCCAGGAATATTGTGTTAGCTATCCTGTTTCCCCTCTAGCTGTTTTCATGATAAATGCTATCTTTTATACTTTTAACAGCTTTAATACATTACACTGGGCCACCATTTCTTTTCAAAATGAAATTTATGATTTTTCTTTCAGAAAGAAAGCGCCGTTATTTTTACTAATTATGGTATGGTTTCAGGTTTGTGCTTTTCCTAAGCTAGAAGTTATAGTTTTCAGATAAAAAACAAGCATTTGTATTGATGGAATGGATATTTTAAATCACTAAATTACTAATAGAAAATGTAACGTATATTTATGATAAATTTCAAAGAAGGCTTCAAAAAGGAAATAGACTTGCTAACATGTTGTAATGAATTTATTGATAAATGCAGATGTGGTATGAAAGTTTAATTTGGCAACACTGGAAAGCTCATAGGTTCTTGTCATTTGTAAAAGAATCCTAAAGGTAATGATGTTCATAATGGCAGCAACAGTGAAAATAAAAGTTTGTTCGTTACGGGACTACTGGTGGAGTGACTTCCCAGTGTGATGCATCCGTCATGGGGAGGGGTTCTGGATGTATTTAAAGTGAATTTGATGTGATTTGGGTATTTTTATACTGCAATACGTAAGAATAGGACAAACATTTCATTATAACGCGAAATATTTAAACAGATGCAATTTACACAAATTTAGTACATAGGGATTTACATTCATTTTCACCAAACAGTTACGTTTATGCTTTTTTCCCTATCAGCTTTTACTCCCCTAATTGTCAATGCCAGAATATTTAAATTTGATAGCGCGCGTGAAGGAATGTAGATTCTAAGTTTAGGAGAAAAGTTTAAGTACTGAGTTCTAGAAGGGAAAGTTAGAAAAAGAGTGGGCAAGCACTGTACCTTTGCAGCATGAGCTTGTGCTTCTGCATTTATTGCTGGTTAAAGTAGCGTAGCTGCTTTACACGAGACTTCGTCGCGGTTTTAGGTAACGGGATTACCTGAGCCCTGTGAAAAAGTCTACTGTTGTGTTAATATCTTTGAATTTTAAGTTTAGTTCTTGTTAGTTGTGTTACCGCCTGAGCAAAGCGTAGTCTGTTAGCGTCACGTCGACGAACTGTGAATTTTAAAGAGTTAAATAAAAGATTCTTTTAACCCTTCTCCTATCCGGTTCCTGCACTTACTTCGGC
>KK122371.1:60569-96870 GCA_000611955.2 Stegodyphus mimosarum
CGCTGGCGTACGTGTAACGTATACTACCGTGGCATTCTCTTCTTGTTCTATGATCTCGACTCATTGTCACGTGAAAGAGAATCCAGATCTCGCGCCCCGTTCGCCTAAAGTGCGCATGTGTGGTGTTCATAAGATCATAGCACCCAGGTTCTCGATACATATCTTTAGTTCTTTTTCTGTGTATTATCAGCTACATCGTCAGTGTTTATATTATTACCTTAGCCTCCAAACTAAACACATTTTTCTTGTTGTGATTCATAATCAAGAGACTCATAATGTATTAGCGTTCCATGTGAAACACTTAGCTACATAGCTGCACCACTGGCATGATGTCATGCAATTTTCCTGTGACTTACCCACTGAGATGATTTTTGAAAGCTTAACGTGTATCACTCTGATAATGACAGCAGTAAGACACATACCCTCCGGCTGCTATGAAATAGCTGGAGATACATATCTCATTCGATCAATTGAGTACTCACTTCTCGGCAAGGGAGAAATACATAAAAACTTAAAACATCTTCATAAACAATTACAAAATGTAGAAAAACCTAAAACACCAGGTACAGTTGAAAACAAATTTTACAATTACTATTAGAGTTTGTACGCAAAAACCAGCAATTAGGGCAATAGAGCGGAAGATAAAATATTCGATGCACAAAATTGAAAATTAATTTTTGGTTCCACTGTCCGAAAAGGCGCTGAATTTGGAGAGCCACTTAACTTAATTCGTTATTTTACTAAGAGATTCAAATCTAAACAAATGCCCTATTTAGGGCCAGCGTCTCTTGTTGATAATTCTTTAACTATTGCATGCAGATTAACTACCGGTAAAACCTTAACCGGAACGTAAAAGCAACATAATTCAACCATTTTAAAGCAAAAAATGCAAAATTCCAAAATTTACCAACATATAAGCAGAAAAATATACATTCCAACGAGCTGAATAAGAGACTAGCTATATATATAAGCTGCTAAAAAATAATTGGCGATCTAAAAATCGACATTCTAGATTTGGTGCTCTCCCGCTAAATTAATCTGTTCTTCCGAATTCGATATCTTTCTGCCGTTATGTAACGTTATTAACTGACCAATCATAGATTAGCTGTACTTGTACGTCAAAAGTGTTATAAATACCACTGCCAGTTAATTACGTCAATCTTATTCTGCTAGCTAACCTGGCTAATATCTCACCGCTTTGCTTTCCCGTCTAAAATGCTTGCGTCTTAATTTTAACAGAGAAATTAAAAAGAGACAGTTCTATATCTCCCGTTCTACTGGGCCGATTGACGGAATTCAAATTCCGTTTTTTATGTCTCGAAAGCGCGACTTAAAATATATATTAGATTTATATATAGCATTATTCTAACATCGGTATTTTGACACAAAATCGAACGTTTTCTGAAATGATATTCCATTTTTTTTCTATATTTCGATTCTACGTCTCAAATTATACCAAACTGCCAAGTTTTGTAAAAATCGCACGAGCAGTTTTTCAAAAATTAACTCTCAAAAGTTTAACTCCTCAATGTTAATTGAATTTGATATATATTTATTAATATCTCTTTCTTTATGAAACTTATTTGATTCCTTCTTATATAGTTCGAAATTTAGGTTCATTCCAAACAAAATTCGGCCATTTTTTATAGTTTATTTTTAAAATTCATATTTTTAAATAAATTTTAGAAAATTTTCGAAAAACGTTTGGAATTTAACCTTTAAAATTTTTACAATAATCTTATAGTAGATTTATTTCTAAGCATACCTGCAAAAAAATAGAGCTTTTTATTCAAAATTTCTGAAGATATATACATGAATATATATACTGGTTCGTTTTGAAATTTGGCATATTTGTTGAAAGCAATAATAATGAAAATGTCGTTACGCACTTTGTGCTTTACTCATATTATTTGAAAGTAGAACGATGTGACTTTTTTTCCCCTTGCCCACAACATAAAAAGGCAGAAACGATGTGACTTTTTTTCCTCCGCTGCACAATGGAAGGGAAGGAAAATAGGTTGCCACATATGAAGAAGTTCGCCAAGTGAATTATTCTTGGCTCAAACTGAAAAAATTTGTCAAGTTAAATTCATGAATTTCTCCGTAAGTTTCGCACCAAATTTTACAAAATTTAATAGTTAGACATAATTTGAGTCGTAGAATCGAAATATGAAAAAACATTGCTATGTTATTTCAGAAAACGTCCGATTTTTGTGTGAAAATACATATGGTAGAATGATGCTGTATATAAATCTAATATATATCCTAAGTCGCACTTTTGAGACGTGAAAAACGAAATTTGAATTTCGTCAATCGGTCCAGTAGAACGGGATATATAGAACTGTCCCATTTTTTTTCGCAGTGTACATAGCAGTTGACCATATTTTATTATGGTTGAATCATAGAAGATGTACTGAATTTCATTATGATTGGATAAATATATACGGAGATGATTTTATATGCGAGGAAAAAAAGATTGTGATTTCGTCAAGTTCATGTTTTGTTAGCTTCATCTGTAAGCCTTCGCCACAGGCCGCGACGACTAAAAGCTCATTCCTCTTCTATGCCTGAGAAATATTACATATATGTATATTGATGTTATAGAGTGCGGCTGACAGCAACAAAAAAGGAAGATGCAGAGTTACAGTCCCATATACAAAATTTGAAAGTTGTACAACTAATCGTTTTTAAGTTATATGAGATACATACATACTTAAGTATGTACGCACATACAGACGTCCCGAAAACAGTCCCGTTTGAATCCATTTTAAATCTATTTTACAATATGTTTTGGAAAAACATAGTCCTTTATTCTATCCGTACTTGTAGACGTCACGCAAAAAAGACTCTAAATGGATTCGGGAGAGGAGAAAATGGATTATTTTCATTGAAATATGAGACTCAACATTGTTCGCGATTACAGTATTTTCTTACATCGTACAAGGAAGTAAAAAGCGTTTATTGATTAACTAATGAGTGAAATGTATTGCATTTTACACATTAGAGCGACGGAGTAACAGGCTATCTTTTCACTCGGTCGCTCTGAGGGAATTTCGGGCATAATGAATTCGTGAAAGTAGCACATAAAAGTAGCTACATACAATAATATTCTCTGTGTCGCCATATGGTCCATATCGGTCTCCAAAAAACAGTTTTGATCCCATGTTGATATCAGTTTTATGAAGGTACCCTCAAAATGATAATTAATCAATTTCTTTCCCTTTTGATTACGCGCGGTTGTTAATTATATGTCTTATTTTCGATGAGCCAGTGCCGATAATCTGCAGCTATAGATTCTACCTAGTTCTGATTCTTTTCTTGTGGCAGGAAGATAATAGCAATTAAGCCACGACAAACCAGTAGTAACTGCTAAACAGAAGTTTGCGTATAAGCACGCACGAGAATTTCCCGGACTCTCTCTTTCTCTACTGGAACGTCGATATTTATTCTTCCACGTAAGAGAGATATTTCATGAATTTGTTACATTTCTTTAAAACCTCTCAGTTGTACGTGCAGTGCATATTTGTCATTTAAAACTAAGATCTTGTTTCATTATATTATTGATTGATTTATTGATTAATATTATTGATTGATTGATTGATATTATTGATTGATTGATGAATATTATTGATTGATTTAATGTTATTTAATATAAATAAAAATAAGAAAGCAACTATATATATATTAATACTCAGATTTTGAATCCGACATAGTCTATGTCGATACGGTGACAGTATCGATCCTAAGATGTAACCCTGCGCAGTATAACTGTTAACAACGGTAACTGCTCTATTGTAGGCTCCCGATTTCCCATCCAGGAGAAAGGTTGGATGTTCGTAGGCGTAACAGGTCTGTGTGCCATTGAACGCACGTGCAATAAAGGCAAGCCGAAATTCCTTTCGAAAGGTTTAGTGTAAGGAAAAAGAGTTTCAGTATACTAGATATCAGCTGACTGTTATATTTGCTGGATTTAGTTTCGAGTCTCAGAGAAGGTCTGGATGATTTTCAGTGTATAGTTTGTAGAAGCCATGGAGACACTTAAAATACTGACCAGTCGAAATCCCTCTTTTGAGTATTGGTGGTGGTTGGAAACGAGAAGTGGGAGCCACTATTATACCTTTCCAGGGTGTTCTGCATCAAAATTAGGATTCAGCTTTGCATTAAGTGCACTGGAACTTACAAGTAAACCTATTGATGAAACCTGCTATCCTGTTTTCAACTTCTTCCTCGTCTTCCTAAGGTGAATCGATCGTATGATCATCACAGCTCTGTGAAAGTGACAAATGTATACATTAAACCTATACTGGACTGTCATTATTAAAATTACCTTTTAGTCGTATCAGTCTTATGCAGGTAAATGATTAGTGTCAGTAGTATACAGGTGTCAGTTCTATAATGAGCATACTCTATGCAGTGTTGATCCGAAGCAGTTTCAGTTTTACTCCGGGTCGATCTACGCTGATGTTGATTCTACGTAGTTTTGATCTTGCACTTATATGGATGCATGCCGCCCAAACTCTACAGTGGTTGGGGGAGTCAAATGCAATACCAAAGGGCCCGGGTTCGAATGCCGGAAAAGGCAGGGATGTAATTTATCTGTCCCCTCATGGGAGGTAACGGTGGCTGTCTGTTAGGTGCCACCAGAATAAAATAATCACCACATCCGGCCTTAGGAAGGGCCAATGCTGAAAAAGGCAAGTGCTTGACGTTCCATTGAAAAAAAAGAAATTTATGTGAATGCTAACCTATTTTTACCATTTGCTGGTGTACAATCTACGCCACTTCGACCTATCAATTTTAATTTCCACCTCGCATTCTTTCATTACTTTATGCTTTACAGTTTGCTTCCTGAAGGGATTCAAATATTTTAGTAACTGTATATGTAAAGTGAGAATATTAATACGGCGTCTTTGCTTACTTAGTATTGCTTTTGAGAAAAATTTTAAGGAAATGTATACGGTTAGTAAAGTAGCAATTTTAAAAATAAATAAAATGAACAAATTACTTGGAAAACACTACGAAGTTTTCACCATCTAAAATCAACACCAAACAATGAATAAAAAGCAAATGTTTTCCATCATCATTTCTATCTGTCAATCGCCAGCGCCTCTTTGGAACTACAAGCATTCTATTTTTACCACTTGTCGAAGTGTTTCTCTTTGAAGCATCAAAACAAACAACAATGCAATTTTTCAAAGCTTGTTTCTATTTCAACATGGCGTTTTCTGGCATTAACTTTACCTACATAAGCGCATTTATGTTTAGAGTTCAAAATCAAGTACAATTCATTATTCTTTTTCTGAAATACAGAGTCCTACCTGATTTTGAATTCAGAAAGTCCGCATAGATTTATTTACCACAAAGATCCATTTCCTTCACAGCACTCATTTCCCAAAATTTCATTTACGGTGAAGATCTTCGCAATGTAAGTCCTCAGAAGGCATCAACTACAAGGATTTCCGAAACATTAAGTTGATTGCATTAGTATTTATGAACTATTCTAGAGAACAACGAAATATTGAAACTCTGTTTCCTATTATTAAAAGTATAAACGTTGATTAAAACGGTATAAGATAATTCTCCCGTTTTATTCGCATGCCTTCGTGGTGTAGTAGTCAGCACGCTCGGCGCATATTGAAGAGGTCCGTGGTTCGAGTCCCGGTGAGGGCATATCTCATTTTTAACATCTCCCGCTTTTAAAAATTAACCTAATGTCTCTACAACGTAATGGTAACACATCGAAACGTTCTGGAAAGATTTCATTATCATCCGTTTAAACACTTATTAAGTACCACTTACCAAACATATACGCCTGTTATGTCTACCATTTTCTGCAAAATTACTAGAAAGTGTCGAACACATTTAATACTTCAATTTATGATGATATCCTGGAGCAACTGTGCTAAAACAAGAAAAATCCCTTCTTTCTCGTACCACTTGGATCTTTCGCAATAGTTCTTTTATTTTGGCGAAAACGTCATCGTCATACCGACTGAAGATAAATATGGTTGACACAATTACCACTATCGCTGGCATTTGTAATTTTCAACAGCATTTTAGAATAATCTTTATTAATTTTCGTAATGTTACTATAATTAATGAAAATTAATCAGAAGCAAATTACACCGACAATATTGTGGATGTGTTTCGCAAGACATATTGATATGAATTATATATTTATGTGAACAATTTTAGTGACACTATATGTGAAACTGTAGTACATTTTGTATAATGTAATCTATAATAATAAAAGCAAGTGTAATGTGTCTGTCTGTCTGTCCATTTGTCTGACCGAGCTCTCCAGCCAAATCTATCGCACGCAGGGACCTGGAATTTTTTACACGGAAGCACAAAGGGGCTGGCCACCAGACCTCGAAGCCCGATTTTCGATTTTTGAATTAGAAAAATTTTTAAAAAATTATTTTTTATAAAGTTTTTGTTCTTCAGTTTTTGTTTCTTAATTTGCATTATTGTGTTGCTATTATTGTGATTTGTTGCTATCATTTATTTTCAACTTATTAAATCGATTTATAACAATTCCACCATCATGACCGGACATGCTGCAGGCGAAGATGTGTTTATTTCAAGAATTCCTATAATCCCTTCCGATCTCCCGTTTCAGTTTAAGCGTCTACAATTCCCTGTTCGTTTGAGTTTCGCGATGAGCATTAATAAGGCACAAGGACAATCTCTCAAAGTTGTAGGGCTCGACCTCCGTAAGCCGTGTTTCTCCCATGGTCAACTGTACGTGGGTTGTTCAAGAGTTGGTAATGCCGATAATCTACACATCTTAGCTCCGAATGGAAGAACATTAAATATAGTTTATCCCGAGGCTCTCTAACGAAAAGGACAATCTAAAGAAAAATTATTGCCACTCTCCACTCTCCCAAACTAACTCTGACTGTCATGCTTTAAATGATGATGTTATTGTTTAGTGCTCTCTTGAGAGCATGAGCAATAATCCGAATGGTGCTGCTTCCCAGTGCTGCAGTACCAACAGACATTAATCGGTCAGGGGCCCTTGCGACCCCAGCCCGAGCTCCACAAACATACACAAACACTCTCCTCTTCTAATTCATTGTCATCTAAGTTTAACTTACACTTAAATTAAAAATTTAATTGGTTCTCAACTCCAAATTTCCTGTAAGCAGGATGTTTTATTTCATCCATGTTTTCGTTACTTTTTATTTTTTCTGTACTGTACTCTCTATCTTTCCCTTTCAACTCTTTCCTATCTTTGATTTTGAATTTTTTATGTTTTACTTTTCTTTAAACTTCAGACCAATGATTATAACCACATGACTACGGTTTCCTAGCATGTGCTAATATGAGGTCTGTTCTCATTTAAACTAATTTTTTAACAGATGGCTCATGGTTAGGATATATTGTTCCTTTTAATCGACGGGGAATGTTGTGTGTGTGGGGGGGGGGAAGAGAGAGAGACAGTCTACATGTCCTACACTACTATTCCTGCGCTATTCACTTATCTGCATTTTCTAAATGCACGGGCAACGCCGGGCGGGTACAGCTAGTATGAAATGTTTGTAAGGGACTGAGCTCTGCGGAAAAATATGAATGCAGGGGGAAGTCTATTTAACACTGAGGAAAAGGTTATTTCGCTAAATTAGCAGGATATCGTCAAGCCAAAGAACCTCTATGTAAAGAAGGAAAGGCTCCATAGACGTAATGTAAATAACTTTGTCTGCAACGCCGCTACAAAGAAAAGGGAACATTCGCCAAGGAATTTGGCGACGGAATCTGTTGGCGAGAATTTCCCCTCTGTGATTTGCCGGTTCTTTTGTACCTAGCCGACATTTTTGCCCTCCGCGACGTGTATAGAAAATTGAGGAACACGGGTTAAGATGAATCGTTCTTTGACTTGTCGCGATAATTTAAACTCGGAAATGATGAAATATTAGGTGAAGTTTCACTTTCACTGGCTGTTGAACTTCCATTGTCCATATCGCTACTTGAAAACAAAGAACCTATTCTTTGTTTAAACTCTTTCTAAACGTAACGGTCGAACCAGTCCAAACCAACTTCGACATTCAGCTTCGATCTTTGGCGCTTTTTGGCGACAAATATTTCACGCATGCGCAGTTGTTTCCCTTTTCGTTGGAAGGGAGCCACTTCTGCTTCTGCGAAGTGTTCCTTCATAAGAGTACATATTCTTTGGTCAAACTGACGTTTGTTTTGGCGACTAATTGCTGTAGCCAAATTTGGGGAGAAATCGACAAAAGTTGGCAAACGTGGCGACATTTCGGTCCAGTCTCCGTATAACTGTAATTGGTACTGTAATTTATTCCTATATATATGTGTAACCATGTCCGGTCCATATTTGTAACTGTAACTGCATATGCTTTGCAGTAATTTCGAAAAAAATGGAAGGTGCTAGAGATTTTTCGGCGGCCGGAGGAATAAAAGACTGAAGGGGTGATCAGTTTCTCAGTTGTTTGGTTCAGGATTGAGCACGTAGAACTGAAAGATCTTCATTCCTCTCATTCTGAGAGATTCATACATGAAATCGACTTATACATTCAATCCATTACAAACCCATACGCACGTAACAATATAATGTTATTTTACTTAGCGATTGTATTTATACAAACTCTCACATGTGTACAATAGTGTCTGTATCAAAATTAAATCTAATCATTATCATAAAACCTTGGATTTTCTCATAACATGTATTGCACGTATATTCTGAGAACATGGCTATTTTGATAACATTAAATAATAAGGAAAAATATCCTTCAAAGCAGCAATGGAATATAACTAATGTAATGTAAATAGAAGTATATAAATAGATAATTTCATAGACTTTTAATTAGGAAAATACAAAAGTTTGTTTACGGGCTGTTAATTCTGGGAATTATTTCACAGATGCTGTAACCCTAACCCTTATATGCGGAACACATTCTACATTGGAAGAGAGTATGATAATGTAAAATTTAAAATTAGGCAAAAAACAAACATAATTTGGCTGAATGTTCTCTGATAATTTGTTTTCCAGGGGAGAGAGGAATACAAAACAATGTTTTTGCCATTAAGGAAGAAGTAACTCTGCCTGATAGCTCTTAAAATAGAAATAGTTATTTACAATCTACGTCAATTTAAGTTTGCTCTTTTGTTTGAACGGTTGACCGAAATCGAAACCAAGCTTTTTGGCTACTTGACGACATTATTGTATCATTAGGTAATTTTTACAATATTTTTTTTTATTTTCTTTGGAGACTTGATTTCAGTTCAAAAATTTATTCTAAAATATTTTGATCATATTAATCAAATATTTTACCACAGTAAGCGATATATTTTCCACTGTTTCGCATACAAATAGGCGACAGTTCAGCAATTCTATCAAAATGATCACACGATAAGGATAAACGCAATCAAACTAAGCAGCGTTTATTGCACAACATTCTGAGCACCGAAAGTCTCAAATTCTCCTCTTTATATGTTTTAATGGAGCAGCATGTTTAATTTTTGCGTAAAAACGTACGGCAAAGACGCTTGTTAAATTACTCCATTAAAGTTTGAACCAGTTTAAATAGGCTAAATTGTGTAGTCTCAGGTTACAAATGCAACTTCACAGTATTCTCAATTTTATGTTTTACACCCAAGTTTAGTTTTCAGTTTAACAAATTCGATGTAGCGGTAAACGCACTCCTGGACGAACAGAATTCCTTTTGTTTTCCTGATGGAGCCGCATGAGGTGTCGCACTCTCAAGATAGAGACCAATGTCGCACTCTCAAGATAGAGAGTGGATATTGGGTGTTCTCTGTACTTCAATCTGACCCGAACCAGCTTAATATTCGTAAGTGGTGGAGTTCTAATTTTACGCACAAGTTGTGATTTTGCTATATTCAAGCTTAATTATCATTAAGCTTGAATTACTCCACATGCAGTTCAACAGCAAAATTACAAAAATTTACAAGCAGTATAGCCGTGTACGTGTAGAATTCTAGATGCAGCACTGAGTGTTGGGATAAGTTTTTCTGGGTTTTTTTTTCTCAGTCCGTCTTTTCAACGTTCAGTTTTCTTACTAAGATAACTTTACAAAAAAACTTTTTTCTGTCTTGTTGTCCCCTTGGGGCAGGAAAGCTTACGCCAAATCTAAGAGACCTTGCCGCACACGTGAATCGCTGACATCCTCCTGCTCAGCCGACAGCTGTCCCATATATGACTATACAGTCCAGTAGATGAGCGGGGGAAGTACAGAGGGAACAGGCACACGAGGAAAAGATCCTTTTCACCCGGTTGAATTTCATGCATTGAAGATGCCCAATTCTGAATCTGGCCATGACCCTTTGGAGAGGTCTAGTTCTTTCACTCTGTAGAGACAGGCCTACTTGCTCAGCGATGTACAAGTGGTGAGCAAAATGAAATGAAATATTTGCCAAATATCACGTTCTTGGCGCTTACATCACATAAAATGCGACGCAACAGCAAAATCAAAAAAACATTTTAAAAAAAGCTCATCTTTAGAATTTCCTATAAACAGTCTCGTGCGCTAGATATAAATACTTTTTTTTGGGTACAGTGTTGCCACTGCTCTTTTTGAAATCGCTTAGTTTTTTTTACACAAAAAATTCTTTCAAATTTTACAAAATATGAAACAGGTAATAAAACAAATTCGAAATTCAAAATTCAGGCTGCCATGTGACGATATTCGGGTAGAGGACTACGTTACACAGACCTGGATGTTTCTACGTTTCGTTGATTTTCACAATTGGAGAAACATACGTACATTCATTATTTTATTTCTTTAAATATAATACAGGACAATAATATTTTGTGGCGACAATTTGAAAAGTGGCACAGGGCATTTAAGATTTCCCACAGAAAATGCCGTTTCGAGAGAAAAATCCCTTTCAGAACTAACGTCCCTTTTCGGTTAAAAAGGAAAAGTATAAATGTTAAGAAGAAATTACAGTGTATAGGTTAATAAAGAATATAATAACAATGTATACACTTTTAGCTTTTATAGCTCCTCTTTGAGACTGCAATGCTTCATTTCTTTTACGTCTTTACAAACATATCACGTATTTCACTCCTTAACAAAGTAGAATAAATTTAGCAGAAATTTTGCTTTTTTGTATTCAGAAATACATGCATACATTTTATTAAGGAATCCATGACAAAATCTGAAGTATCTGATTTGAAATCTGAACAAGGATTGAATAAAACATATCATATTTAAGAGGGAAGTATGCTTAAGTCCGTGACCCATGAATATTGAACTGTGTCAAAATTTAACTTTGAAAATAAGTGAAAGATAAAGTAAAATGAAACAGAAAGGAAAAAATTGAAGTGAGATCGGAAGTGAGATTATGAGCAACTCCAAACGCAATGGTATTTTCCTAAGAAATTTGTTTTCACGCCAGAAAATATTATTGTTTTTAGCATAAATCTTAAACGAAGATATTATTCCATATATTTTTCGTGCTACACGTTCCTAGAAATGTCTTAATAACTACATCATATGAAGAAAAAGAAGCATAATTTATTTCAATAAATACCAACGTAAACAGTAAGAAAATGTAGTTTTTCGAATTTCGAAAATGCATTTTCTAAAGTATTTAAAATACGTCCAAGTAACACCAATGTCGTCAAGATCTGTCAGAAGAAATTTCCTTGTTTATATTTTCTTAAGTTAGCTGTTTTTATAGTTCAAACATCGATGCCGCGTCGATTCCAAATTACAATATCTACATACAACATAATATGTGTAATAAGGATTTACAAGCCGCCCATTTGGTATAGTGGTTAGAGGAGCCTACTGCGGTACAGAAGGGTTCCGGTTCAAATCCCGAAGAAGATATGGGTGTTTGAAAATGTCTAGTGTTCTCGCGGCATGGAGCACTCTAAATATATGGCGACCAGAACGTCCTTTCGTGTGGTTTGGTGAGAGGGGTGGGAGACTCTCGAACCACTCCCTGGGGTGCTCTTCCTCAAAATTAGGGTGGAAGTAGTAGCCAAACCTCCATGAGGCTCTGATAACCATTCTTCCATAAATTACGTGAATAAGGCAACAACAACAACAAGGATTTAATAATCGGTAAGTGTCTCAATATACTCGATTTACAAAATTCAATAAATAAAAATACCGAAAAGATTATTGTGTAATATATCCTAAGTAAAGAAACGAAAACAATCCATAACATTAAAAAATGAATAAAAGCTAAATTAAGTACAAATGCACACAAGTGCTATTAATTTCATAAATCTACAACGTGTTCAAAATCATGGACGGATTATTCTCGTACATTATTCTGGACCATAAAATGTCAACGGCTTGATTTCTACACCATTAGAAAAAAAACTCTCTTAATATGTATGCTCATCAGCAACCGAACGGTTAAGTAGCTAAACAGTGGAATTTCGGTCCGGGGTTGGAACCAGGCAAACGAGCTGGCTACATGGACATTTTAGTAGCTTTCCCCATGTGCAACCTATATAGGAGCCACGAAGGCATTCCTTCCTCAGCCACAAATTCTTCCACGAAGGCATCCCTATCTCAGGCAGATAGCCTTTGAATGCTTGCCATAATTAAATAAAACAAACCAAACGACTTACTATGTGTTGATTTCACGTTATCGAAAACATTTGGGCTCCACAAATGGGCGAGCAGGTAAAATCGCTGAATATTTGGAGTTCGATCTCAGGAGAACGCTGGTTACGTATTTAGTTTTCTGTAATTTGTGCACATACGTAATGTGAATACGCACCAGGTATCCTGATAAAGTGCTTTCCGAAAGCACACCTCTCCCTAAGCTGATAATCCTCGAGTGCCTTTAAAAATTCAGCTAACCTCACCTAACCTAACAAAAATGTCTGGTTTACTAGTGAAAAGTTATCAGCATTTTGTTGAATAAAATGCTATTTTATGTAGAGTAAAACCTTTTAAAATTCATATCATTGAAAATAGTTGATTTATACATCGGAGGCGTCCTATAATATTTCACCCGATAGTTAAGCTGTAATAAATCCAGAAGAAATCATTTTATAAGAGTTATTTTAAAGGTAGCAAAAAGTGTAGTTTTTAGCAGAATATTTTCAGCAATATTTTCTTCAAACTGATATTTTCCGCGTGTATTTCTTCTAGTGTATTAGCAATGTGATTTATTGTTTGGGAACTCTTGGTACCAATTTCCAGGAACCCACATTTTAAGGTGTATGAAATCGCTTTCAACAAATGTACGTTCATATAGCTCAAAGCTATGTTATAGCTTATAGAATTAGACAGAAATTATAATTTAATAATAGCAAAGCTGCCTTCAGCCAAGAGACTTGCAATAGCAAAAAATCTATTTTGCTTCCTTTTATCAAGCTAATTTTCTTTTTTGTAATACCTTCTTTGTAATGATTTAGTCAATGCTTCTTTAATCAAAGCTGGAGAAGTATTTATAGTCTTTACGTTTTCTGTGCTGTGCGCAAAGAAATTTTGTGTTCTATTTTTCAAGAGTTTTGAGTAATTTACTGACAACATTTTACACATTTAATTAAACACTGACAACAAGACTAAGTATTTTATCTAGATCTCGCTGTAATATAAAAATGCACTTAATTGGATCTTTACTTGATTTTAAATAGGGCAAAGTACCCTAGAGCTATTTTTCTAAGGGGTGTGAGACTTCATAGAAGAGATGGTTGTTCGTAAGCCTATAGTGTCTGTGCGGCAAGGAGGCCTCTTCAAAATAAACGATAAGCCGGAAATCGTCTCAAGAGTGTGGTATAAGTATTAGACCCTCATGCCGTCTCTCGAGGTGCTCTCCCTCAAAATTGTGATAGAAGTGCACACCTTGGGAGGCGGGACTATACCACCTGAGTGACCAATGGTAAAACCTTGATGTCCTGCCCACTTGTACATGTACTACCTGGAGAAAAACAACTAAAGCCCTCCCTCCGAAAAAATCAAGTAAACTAACTATTTAACTCGTTTACCGGGATTCAAACGGGAGTTGAAAATTCCGCGCTGGCTTTAGATTCACCAATGATCATTGTTATTACTAACTCATATCTAATTCATATAGTTAATAATATATTCAACGAATATTTCTAAAAATATTAGCATTCTTACTATGATGGCTCGTTTTGGTTTATTTGATTATGGCAAAGCGCAAATGGCTATCTGCAAAAAAGAAGGTATGCCTTCGTGGACGACTTTGTAGAGTTTAGTGTTCTTAGCAATCATCCAAAATGTCTAAACTCTTGGCAGACGTTAAGCGAATTATCCCTAAGTAACAACTGAATCTTATGAAGGGTGTAAGAGACCCTTATTAAAATAAGAACAGAAGGCACAGTTTGTGTTTACAGCTAAGCCAACCACTCATCGCGAGATAACCTAGCTTATCAAAAAGTCAAATGAAAATTTGAATCCAAATGAACTAGTAACCGAAGGCTACACAATCAGTTTAACGCGAAGTTGTGTCAACACTTAACCGGCGTGGAATTGAACTATCGGCTGTCATAATGCAGGGTCGAAAACAAGAACTATTTTATAAGACAGCAGCCTAGTAACATAGGCAGAGGAGGCAGAACATGCTTTGTTTTACAATCTAAAAACACCTCACTCTAAATACAAGCCAGCTAATTTGCATTCTGGCAGGAAAACGGAAAGGAGGAAATGTCAGTAAAGATACAAAATATAAAATAACTAGTTAATTAACGTAAAAGAATCTCACAGCCTTCTAAGTGAAACTGCCTTGTATACACGTCACGCATGGGAGCTACTATGAAAAGTCTCATGCAGCCAACCCATTCGCCGGAATCTGAACACCGGACCGAACTACCAGCGTTCAGCGAAGTGACCGCTCCGCCGCTGTGGGCTTATTACAACGATGAATAAATGCTTGTAATAACATTTATGCATAATGCGGTGTAGAATATTCTTTTGCTAACAAGAGGGGCTTTCCCTCAAAATTGTGATAGAAATGCACACCTTGGGCGTGTTGACTATACCTGAATTACCAGTGGTGAAACCTTGGTGTCCTGCCCACTTCTACATGTACCTGGAGAAAAACAACTAAAGCCCTTAAAACCTCAAAATCTAAAACATTCTGTCTATTAAACCAATCCTAGTTTTATAGATGAAATTACGTTAAGTGTTAAAGGTATTCTCCGAATGGTTCGCTTAAATTCCTATATAAGGCAAATTTGTTTTTGGCTTAACCTAGCTATGATTTTTTAATATAAATGCGTATATTGGCAAATTAAATTATGCAAAATTTTATAGATAAGATCCCATAATAATAGTTATGAAATTCTGTCAATAGTGTATTTAAATTCGCATGTTAAGAATATTCGTATTTACGTAACATAAAAACTAGTTAATCAAAACTCGTATGCCCGCAAGTTAATATAATTAAAATAACTGCTAAAATTAAGTTGAATTCTGTTTAATATCATATTTCCTCCTACGAATATTCGCCCGTAGCATTTTAGTGCTTATTCTGAAAATTTTAAAAACATTTGCATAATTTTCTCTTCATCAATGCGTTTGTAATAAGCTCCTCCACGAAGTGATATTTTGATCTTACTATCGAACGCAAACCTTTACAAATTAGTTGCGAAAGTCACGCCGAACCTTTCCCTTCTAAATATTTAAATTTACTGCAACATAATACAAGAACAGGTCTATCACAGAAAAGCAATACCGAGTTGACTTTCAGTTTACGATTCCGTGTAAGCCTGGCATTCAACGTCTCTAATTATTTGTGGATGACTTTAGGCCTAAAAATTAACAAAGGCAACAATATGAACAGGCACGGTTCTATTTACAGGGAAGATAGAAATGAAGATATCTTGCTAGATATTGTAATCTTAATATTACTGTGTATACTTATTGGAATACAGGTTTCTTTTAAAGAAATACTATTGTGATATTTACCTGTTTATCCCTGACTACGTTTCGTTTGCTATGTTCTAATAAACAATCGCATCTTTCGGAAATTATATTATTTGTGTAACTTTGGCCACTCTATTTTTTGACGATAACATTATTAAAAAATCTGACGTAGACACAACATGATTTGATTGCATGGTCTTATTAAATTATGCACATTTTTGATGCATTTCATTTAAACTGAATTCTTCGAATTTCATTACAGGTATATTTCTCATTGAATTGATTCATTTCTCACTTCGCGATAAAACAAAAACACATAAAAACTCGAAACATCTTCATTATAAATTATAAAACACAAAAAACATAAAACACCAAATGCAATCAAAACATTAATTTCGAAACCAAATACAAAAATCAGCGTCATACATGCGAATTTTCACAGGACTAGTTTTGATGGTTTTTAGGCAACTATCATCCTCAGCTGCCAAAGCGCAATAGAACGAGACGAGATATAAAAATTTACAAATAGAGCGCTGATTTTTGTTGTTTGATTTTGAAATTAATATTTGTTCGGCGTGTTATATTACTTTAATTACAGTTAAAAAATTACGATTAAAATTAATTGTTTCTACGCAAAAACAAGCCATTCCCGATATGCTAGCCATTGTGATAATTCTACAACTATTGCATGCAGATTAACTAAAGGTGCAAAAACCTTAACCGGAACATAAAACTCACATAATTCAATCACTTTTAAAGTGACAAAAGGCGCAATTTACTATTTAAGAATAAAATTAAGATTTAAGAATAAAAACTACACTCGCGAGCCAGGTAACAGAGTGAGAATATATATACGTATGCATATTTATACAGTATTAGTCCAACCGTTTGCAACAAAAAAGGCGGGTGCACAACTACATGTTATAGCAGTCGCATATACACATTTTCAAGATTCTACGGCTACTCCTTCTTGAGTTAAACGAAATACATGCATACGTAAGTACGTAAATACAAATGTCGAGAGGAGATCTCTTCTGAATCCATTTTAAATCCATTTTACAATCCTTTTCGGCAAAAACAGTCTTTTATTCTGTCCGCATGTACAGATGTCCCACAAAAATATCGTTCAAATTCTTTCGAGAGCAGTTGAAATATGATGCCCGAAATATTAGCGATGATAATATTTCCTTTACTTGGTACGAGGAAGTAAAAAACGTCTGATGTGTACACCACATGACTTCCTTGTACGGAATATAAAACTATATGCAGTTTGCAGGTCATGTAAACTTACTGGATTCAATTAAATCTACTTCATCGATAGAGTATAAACCACAATAGAATAAATGCACTCTATAAAATTCACTGTATTTGTTTACCATAGCGACACTATGGCGCTCGCTTCACTTAACAGTGCTACATCTCATCAATTTTATAACTCAGAATGAACAAAAATTATGTATATCATCTGAAGAATTGCATAATCGTTGCCACATTTTCTGTTCAAATACTATAATAAAAATAAAACGATGTGTAAAAGAAATTAAACATACAAAAAGAAACAGTTTTCAACAAACGATTCAGTATTTCTCATTCAATTAATTCAGTTCTCACTTCGCGACATACAAATTCAAAATATCTAGATTAAAAATTACGAAGAAAATCTTAAACACTTATTTCCTCGCATAAATTCCTGAACGAATTAAGTATGATTCAATTCTCAATAGTAAAAGAAAGCGTTATCTTTGTTGTTGCGAAGTTAGTTTCTCTAGATTGGCAACAAATCCTTTATTGTGCTAAGTTTCAAATGTAAGAAATACACAGTCCAGTCACATTAATGTGACCATCTGTCAAAAGCCAGAATAACCACCTTTCGCAGAGCGGACTGCTGCGAGACGTCCAGGAAGAGAGTCACATAGGTCCCTGAAGGCGTTCTCTGGGATGTTGAGCCATGCCGACTCCAATGCCGTGGCCAGCTGCGCTAGATTACGCGGTTGAGGATCCATGGCGCGAACAACTCGATCAAAATGGTCCCACAGATGCTCGATTGGGTTTAAGTCAGGTGAGTTTGCTGGCCAGGGGAGGACGGTAAACTCATCCTGGTGCTCTTCGATCCACGCACGTACACTGGCAGCTGTATGGCACCTCGCATTGTCCTGCTGGAAGATGCCATCATCCTGAGGAAAAACAATGCGCATGTAGGGGTGAACATGGTCCGCAAGGACAGATGCGTACTTGTATTGATCCATTGTGCCTTCCACAATGATCAGTGAACCTAGAGAATGCCAGGAAAACATTCCCCAGACCATAATGCTCCCGCCTCCAGCTTGGACCGTTCCGGCAATGGTTGCAGGGTGGTTCCTTTCAGAGGTTTCACGCCTTATACGCCAACGTCCATCTGTCCGATGGAGCATAAAACGCGATTCATCCGAAAACGCAACCTGTCGCCACTCAGTGGACGTCCAGCTGCTGTACTGGCGTGCAAATTCTAGCCTTCGCCGTCGATGAACAGCAGTCAGCATAGGTGCACGAACCAGGCGTCTGCTTCGGAGGCCCAGACGCAGCAATGTTCGCTGAATAGTACTTTGGGAGACACTTTTGGTAGCCCCTTGGTTCATTTTGGTGGTCAGTTGCTCAACGGTAGCCCGTCTATCTGCCCGAACGCATCTCCGCAACCGTCGTTCGCCTCTGTCATCTATGGCCCGTGGTGCACCACATTTGCCACGTCGCTGATTTTGGACAGTCCCATTTTGCCATGCACGGTACACTTTTACCACGGCGGCACGCGAACAGTTCACAAACTCAGCCGTTTCGGAAATGCTTCCACCCTTGGCCCGAAAGCCATTGATCATGCCCTTTTGGAAGTCGGATAAATCGCTTCGTTTCTGCATTACGCCAACGATTGAAATGTTTTCCGAAGCCCTCACACACCCTTTATATACGCTCAACTGCACTGTGCTGCCACCTGCCTTCTGTGATTGGTTATTTAACTCTGACATGGAAAGTACGTGGTGGTCACATTAATGTGACTGGACTGTGTATGTCCGCCATGAGTAAAATGATTAGGCATAGCCACACTTAAACAACTTTTAAATTGTTGATAATTCTAGAACTCCAGCATGCCGAATTCACTAAAGGCATAAATATCTTAACCAGAAGATAAAAACAACATAATTCAATAATTTTTAAAGCAAAAAATGCACAATTTACAAACATATAAGTGTAAAAAAAACAGAGCTCACTGAGCCGAGAAACAGAGTGGATATACATACATATATATATATACATAAATTTATATAGTTTTGGCGCTGCCGATTGCAACTGGAATAGGAGTTGCACATCTACATGTTATAGCAGACCTATATACAAAATTTTAACGTTCTGAGGCTACTCACGTTTGAGTTATGCGAGAAACATACATGCGTACACACGCGCAGACGCCACGAAAAAATCTCTTCAGAATCCCTTTTAAATCAGTTTTATATTTTTTCTGGGGGTAAAGAATCATTTATTCTGTTCTTACGCAAGAATGTCATTCAAAAACACCGTTAAATTTCATTCGATAGCGGTCAAAATAGATATTTTCGTTGAAATACGACACCCGAAATTTTTCGCCGTTAAAATAGTTCCTTTTTTACTTCGTACACGGAATTAAAAAAAATTAGCTCTGCGCCGAGCAACAGAGTGAATATATAGATAGTGATTCTAAATTGCTTTTACAAATTAAGAGGAATGATAGTACCCATTCAGACGTGCAAAAATTACCGTAGAACTTATGTCCCATTCCATTCTGAGAGGCAGGAAAGAGGAAAGTTCAGTATGAATCAGTATGTTTATCTAAAATGTGTATCAATTATTCTTCGTCTCACGTATGTAAGCAAGCATCAACAAAAGTTTTTATGTGCGATGCAATCAGCCCTTGTATGGCAATAATTAGCCTGCCAGTTATCGTCTGCCTGCATCTAAAACATTTCAGAATTACCTGTGTGTAACATATATTAAACAAAAGCTACAAATAATGTGATTAAATTCGTACATAGAATAAAGTTCTTTTTTGCTCACTCTAGTAATGAGTTTCCGATATAAACTCCAATATAATTGAACTGAACCTAGTTTTATAGAGAAAATACAGTATTAAATATTAAGTATTAAACATCTAAGAAAAGTGTATTAAAATTCATACAGTAAAAATACAGACTTTATTCCCTCAACTCCAGAGTAAAATATATCACTCTAATATGCCAACAGCGAGACGAGCTTTAAATATGGCACCAAGGGACGTGTATCAAAAAAGGGGACAAAAAATACAGAACTGCCAGGACTTTCTTTATCCCGAACTCCCTTCTCCTTTACCCCTTTCTCTACCGGATTCTATTCCGCAGGACATCTAAATTGAATCTGAAAGAGGATTTTATTCCGGGCAAGGGAAACCGGACACTTCAGAATCTGAGAAACTCAGGAACTTTTCTTTTTCTTTTTTTTTCTTATGGCCCGAAACTGAAATGCGATCTTTAACGATATTTTCGAAGACTTCCTCCTTTTCTTGTTTGGAAACAGTGTCTCCTTTTTTTTTCTCTTTTTTATCGGATTTTTTACCCTGACGGCAGTGCATTAGTATATTGCACGAGACGGAAACCCGATTTTGAACGTGAAATAAAACCACTTTCTGAAGCTGCTATACGATACAACTATTTAGTGATATGTCCCTAAAAATGTGATAGAATGTGTGCTTCGGAGCAGATAAGATTTACATAATTAAAAATTTTACCTCTAGCGAAGAGCGATGTGATAAAAGATGTAACGTCCTTTCAAAACTGATGAATCTTTAATATTTTTTTAATTACTTGATAAAATTTGCAAAGGATATATGACTAAGAAAGAGTTCCTTGACTGGTTAATTAATATGTTGAGATTTATAGTTATATTAAATAACTAATCAATTTAATATAACTTTACGTTCTTTTCTACAGAGTCCAGTCACATTAATGTGACCATCTGTCAAAAGCCAGAATAACCACCTTTCGCAGAGCGGACTGCTGCGAGACGTGCAGGAAGAGAGTCACATAGGTCCCTGAAGGTGTTCTCTGGGATGTTGAGCCATGCCGACTCTAATGCCGTTGTCAGCTGCGCTAGATTACGCGGATGAGGATCCATGGCGCGAACAACTCAATCGAGATGGTCCCACAGATGCTCGATTGGGTTTAAGTCAGGTGACTTTGCTGGCCAGGGGAGGACGGTAAACTCATCCTGGTGCTCTTCGAACCACGCACGTACACTGGCAGCTGTATGGCACCTCGCATTGTCCCGCTGGAAGATGCCATCATCCTGAGGAAAAACAATGCGCATGTAGGGGTGAACATGGTCCGCAAGGACAGATGCGTACTTGTATTGATCCATTGTGCCTTCCACAATGATCAGTGAACCTAGAGAATGCCAGGAAAACATTCCCCAGACCATAATGCTCCCGCCTCCAGCTTGGACCGTTCCGGCAATGGTTGCAGGGTGGTTCCTTTCAGAGGTTTCACGCCTTATACGCCAACGTCCATCTGTCCGATGGAGCATAAAACGCGATTCATCCGAAAACGCAACCTGTCGCCACTCAGTGGACGTCCAGCTGCTGTACTGGCGTGCAAATTCTAGCCTTCGCCGTCGATGAACAGCAGTCAGCATAGGTGCACGAACCAGGCGTCTGCTTCGGAGGCCCAGACGCAGCAATGTTCGCTGAATAGTACTTTGGGAGACACTTTTGGTAGCCCCTTGGTTCATTTTGGTGGTCAGTTGCTCAACGGTAGCCCGTCTATCTGCCCGAACGCATCTCCGCAACCGTCGTTCGCCTCTGTCATCTATGGCCCGTGGTGCACCACATTTGCCACGTCGCTGATTTTGGACAGTCCCATTTTGCCATGCACGGTACACTTTTACCACGGCGGCACGCGAACAGTTCACAAACTCAGCCGTTTCGGAAATGCTTCCACCCTTGGCCCGAAAGCCAATGATCATGCCCTTTTGGAAGTCGGATAAATCGCTTCGTTTCTGCATTACGCCAACGATTGAAATGTTTTCCGAAGCCCTCACACACCCTTTATATACGCTCAACTGCACTGTGCTGCTACCTGCCTTCTGTGATTGGTTATTTAACTCTGACATGGAAAGTACGTGGTGGTCACATTAATGTGACTGGACTGTGTATAAGCCTTCATTCCCCTAATTGTCAATGCCAGAATTTTTAAATTTGGTAGCGACCGTGAAGTAATGCAAATTCTACCTTGAGGAGAAAAGGTTTAAATACTGATTTCTAGAAGGAAAAGTTAGAGAGTTTGGGCGAACACTGTGCGCTTTGTAGCATGAGCTTCTGCTTTGCATTGATTGCTGGTTAACGTGGCGTAGCAGCTATTACTTTGCTGCCATTAGATTATCGACGCGGTTTCAGAAAACAGGATTATCTGAACCCTGTAGCAACTTGTTAATATCTTCAAATTTTTAGTTTAGTTCTTGTTATTTGAGTTATCGCTTGAGTTGTAAGGTTTAGTTTAAACAAACGAAGTTTTATGATAATTTATCTTTCCTGTGCACTCTTATTTCAACTCCCCGTTAGAATGATTCAGCTTTATGCTAATTTGAAGTGGAGCCAAGTTTTGTATTTAAAGGTTAGCAAGGAACTTCTCAGTGTGAGAGAGCTTTTAGTCTCAGATCACTTCGGCTCTGTTCGACGTTCGCCTGACTAGCTAGTATTTAAATTCTAAGCCTTAGCGCTGTTACTCTAATACTTATTGAAGTAATCTAAGTGCGTTAGTATTAGTCAAATCTTGCTAAGCACCATTGATCGTTTAGAATAGAGGCCAACCTCGCGTTTATAGCTCTGAGAGCAACGACTACTTAATTTTCTACTCAACTTTATTTTAAATTGTTCGATTGTTCAGTTTAGACCCAAGTGCGGTCATTATTTTCTGTTATCTCTTCCGAGTTGCGAAGGGGTTGTAAATAGTGGTTTAATAAAAGGGTAATTTTAAACCTTCCTTACGTGCAGTTATTCTACCACTCACACCGAACATAACTGCATTTAGCTCCCTGTTGAAGACCAGGACATTGACACAGTTACGACAATGTTCGCCAAAAGTATGCATATAACACTCAGTCCTGATACAGTGAGGCGTAGTGTGTTAGCGTCAAGTTAATGCATTGTGAATTTTAAAGAGTCAATAAAGGGTTCTTTTTCCCTAAGTGTTTTCTACACGTATTTCAGCTGTTACATTAGAAGATAGACCAGAGGGTCTTAACACCTCCTTAATCTAAAGCACAATATGATTTCATAATAAAGAAGTATACCTTCATTAAAGAAATTATAGAAAAAAAGCTCGCTAGGATTTACATATAATGGGATTACTTCGGCTATGACAAACTACGCAAAAGGCTATCTACCCACGAAAAGGATGGTTTCTTGGAGGATTTATTTGCTCTATTTGACTATGGCAAGCACGAGACAGCTATCTTCCTAAGAGAAGGTGAGTTAGTTTGAATTTGGGGACACCACGGTAAGGGGGGGGGGGGAAAATTGACTTTATAGCCAAAAAGTTTCTACACCCGAAAGAGTATTAAAGAGGGAAGGGGTAAGCGGATTAGCGACGGAGGACGTGGGCACCACCCCTCTACCTCTATGGTTCATTGGTATGGCGCCACGTCCACCCTTATCTGAAGCAGGAGAGACCAAGGAGTGGGAGCCACCCAGGCCGCTCACACCCGTTGGCGAAACCCAGCGTCTGAAGCAAGCCTGCACTGCCCCAACAGCAGCCACAAGGAAATTATTACAAGATTCCAATATAATACAAGGAACAGTACAATGTCCTACAAGGTTAAACCTTAAGTGAGTCCTATGTAGGTATGCACTAAGTGAACAGAATTCATTTGCAGATTTTGCCGAAGTATAGATTGAGGGCATTGCGGATAAAGTTGCAGGAATTATTGATATACTGTACGGGAATGGTGGAGCAAAGAAGCAGTTACGGTTGGCATGCCATGCCATTGTCATAACTTTAGTGCGATTACAATCAACATCGAAACAAATGTGGGTGCATAGCTACAGATCCCTTGGAAATTAAAATAAACATTACATTAACACATTACAATATCCATTACCTAAAACACATTACAATAGACAGTACGTAATTGCAGATTTTTTCAGAAGTATAAATTGAGGGCAATGCGAATAAAGTTGCAGGAATTATTGATATACTGTACAGGAATGGTGGATCAGACATGCCATAGTCATAACTTTAGTGCGAATACAATCAGCATCGAAACAATTGTGAGTGAATAGCTACAGATCCCTTGGAAATTAAAAGAAACATTACATTAACACATTAAAGAAAATGAAAAATAATTAGAAAAACAAAGGAAAACATATAATCGCAAGCAAGAACATACAAAGTCTGTTCCGAAACTGATGCGCCCATTTTTTCAAAGATATTTATTTATAGAACCCATTCGTGCACTTAGTCAATATTCTTCGAAATACACCCCTCCTGCTTTAACACACTTGTACCAACGCGTTTTCCATGCTTTATATGCATCCTGGAAGTCCGTCATAGAGATGTATGTCTTTTAGTAACTTAGATGTATGTCTTTTAGTAGCCGCCTTGATGTTCTCCAGGATCCCCAAATGCTGACCTTGCCGACTGCATTAAAAAAGAGAGGTGAACACGTAAATGTTATGAGAGTCACATATAGAAAATTTCAACGGTCTACGGCTAATCATTTTTGAGTTACGCCAGACAGAAAATTCAACTTGGGTTTTTCATGCCTCGAAAGCGTGACTTAGGATATGTATTAGATTTATATATAGCATTGTTCTAATATACGTATTTTGACACAAAATCCGACATTTTTTAAACGACATGCCAGTTTTTTCCCATATTTCGATTCTACGACTCAAATTATGCCAAACGGCCAAATTTTGTAAAATCACACGAGTAAGTTTTAAAAATTAGCTCTCAAAAGTTTAGTTCATCAGATATATATTTATTTATATCTCTTTTCTTTATTAAACTTATATTTATTCTTCCTTTCATATTTCGAAATTTAAGTTCATTCCAAAGAAAATTCCACCATTTTTTTATGGTTTATATTTTAAATTTGTTTTTCTGAATAATTTTTATAAATTTTTCCAAACACATTTTGAATTTATTACCTATAAATCTTTTGCCATATTTTAAAGCGGATGTATTTCTAAGCATACCTGCAAAAAATTATTTTATTCCAAATTTCCGAAGAAATACGTGAAGCTACATATCGACGCCTTCTGAAATGTGGCTTATTTATTATAAGCGATAATAACGAAAATGTGATTTTCGCATTTTGTTAAAATTATTTGAAATTATGAACGATGGTCTTTTTTTCCGCTCGTGGAGAATGGAAAAAAGGAGCGGAAAATAGGTTGCTATAAATTAAGAAGTTCGCCAAGTGGCTTATTTTTGACGCAAAAGTAAAAAAAAATGCGCCAAGATAAATTTTTTAATTTCTGAATAAGTTTCTGACCAAAAATTACAATATCTAATATCTATAGTCATAATTTGAGTCGTAGAATCGAAATATGGAAAACAAAATGGTGTTATTAAAAAAATCCGATTTCGTTTCAAAATACCCATGTTAAAAAACAATGCTATATATAAATTTAATATATATACTAAGACGCGCTTTCGAGATATAGAAAAGCAATATGAATTTCGTCAATCGGCCCAGTAGAACGGGAGATATAGAACTGTCCCATTTTTTTCCGCAGTGTACATGTACTCATGTGTAAATTTTTCGTGGCGCCTGTACGTATGTCACGAAAGAACACGAAATATTCCTTTCTGAATCCATTTTACATCCATTTTATAAACCATTTGGGAAAAATTGTTCTTTATTCTGTCTGTACGCGTAGTACACTAGAAAGAAGGGACTGCCAGGTCTAGGGGGCTATTTAAAGTCCTTAACATGGTTAATGACGCGCGAACTCCTAGGAACGAAGAATTAAGTCAAAGATAGCATAAGCTATTAATTAATTCTAAATTGCGTATTATTTTCATTATTCCGGCAACAATCTGAGAGTAAAAATAAATCTCCTACGAATTCTTACATTACGGACCTTATTACTTTAACAGAATGTGTGAATAAATTGTCACAGAATAAACCTAACACTGTTGTTATTAAAGGCACTTTTAATTTTTGGCCAAAAGGGCATTTTTCCCTCCAGAAGTTTTATAATATCAAGGTTAACAATAGGCTTTATCGATGATCAATACCCTGAATAAATTACACCATTTGCAATACAACTTTTGCATGCGAGTTTATTCAATGATAAGGAATCAGTAGCAGAGTTATTCATGAATTCGAGACTTATAATTTCTCCCAACATATCCGAAGATATTTTACTAGGGACTAGGTTTTTTTTGTCTTCATCATCAGCTTTAAAATGAATGTAACATAACAAACGGTTATGCGACTTTTTGCAATATTTGCACAAAACTTTAGGCATACACTAATATTGTGTTTCTTATCAAATATAACAAGCACAGGTTTAAATGTTTCAGTTTTGTTTTCCTGTCTCTTAAAGAAACTTGCTCTTATTCGTCAGTGCTAGCATGTTAGTGCTATCGCAATATACGCATTTTGGCACTTAACTCGTTTATATTCTTTGCACTATTCAAACGTTTTCCTTTTAGCTATATAACACTTTATTGTTTACTTTTAAAGTCATCCGAACTGAATTGAAGTTGCGGTTTTTGTGGTGTATTTCTCTTGCTTAAAGTTCATTCCGGATAATTTCCAACAAATCCTTAATACTAAAACATGAATCGTTTGTTTTATGAAGATTATAATTGAAGGCAAATCGTGATTTTAGGTTAGATCAGTTGATTATGGAAAAAAACACGCGAAGTACATATTTCATTAATTTAATATTTTTGTATACCTCTACTAAAAATTATAGGTAGTGCATGGTGGCTATACCATTTTTATCAATGGCAATGGCGTAGTGCCCCCTGTACGTGTTCCTTTCCTGTCTTGTCCAACGAGTTTATTACATAAACTTAATGATCTTTTACATCCAGTGAAAATATTCAAAAGAATTCCACTTGCCAAGTTAATAAGCTGTTATAACCTTTTAGAACTGTACTATATCCGTGGACACCTCCTTATTATTAGTATTATTACAATACACTATTCCATTGGCTGATATGTTATTTCAATTTTCAAATATATATATATATATTGCTGCAAGGAATGAAATTTGAATTTAACAAAATTTCTATTTGTAAAAAGCAATTTGAAGTAAAAAATTAATTACAGAAATAAGTTTAAGAGAAATTATAAATAATATATATTGCTGCGAACTAATCTACAATATCATTTAAATTCTGAGAACATAAGTAAATCAAGTGCAATTTTTTTTTAAATCCTAAAAATAATAAATATGCATAAATGAATAATTGTTGAGCTGGCAGAAGACAGACTTATCGAGGGGAAGTTGCCCTCAAACCTAACACTTCAATTATTCAATTCGTGTTTCGTCATTTATGTAGGCAAGTGTAAAATTCAAAACCAAAAGTAAAACCAAATGATGTGTCCTACCAAAAGCAATTCAAACGAGTGGAACTTTTAGAAAAGAACAAATCAAAGCCAATACAAAACAATACCCTTTATAATACCATTTTTTTAGAAAACCAATTTAATTTAGAAACTCTTGCCCACAAAAAACTTCCCCGACACGAATATGCGTATAAACAAAAGAGATACAGATACTATTAATATACTAAAAATAAACTAGAAACTAAATTAAATAATACTAAAATAATATAATAAAGGCAAGTAAAAAGTAAGTTTTATATAAATTAATTAATTTACCATTATTTCTATTGGAGTGTGGACAAGGAGCAGCATGTCAAATTAAGTGATGTAAAGTAGTGTTTCTTCTATTTATAAAAGAAGGCGCTAGTAAAAGGTAAAATTGAGTGATAAGCTGCTGTATGTAAGAACCATTTAAAAAACTATTTAAAATTATTCTGCAAATTATATGTAATGTAAAAAGTGTGTTCTGTAGCTAAAAAATGTTTTTAAATCTAACTGTGTAGTAATATAAAAATTTGTGTGAAAATGTGTGTGAAAATGTGTGTAAAAATGTGTAAAAATTGTGAAAAAACAAACTGTTGTAATGTGAAAAATGGTTGCAAATTTCTAAGGACTGTAAACATTTTTTAGTAAATTTAATATGTGAAGTATTTTTGAATTTTAATTTAGAAAAGTTAAAAAAAATTAATGAAAGTATAAAGTATTGTAATATTTAATTATATTTAAACTGAATTTAAGATGTGTAATAAAACTTAAATACTGGCCAAAAAGTTAAGAAAAAGGAGAGAAAGATTAAAATTTTCACTCAATTCGGGCTATAATTGAGACTTTTGAAAAGAGTTGGCCCTTTATTAGTAAAAGGAAAGAATCCTATATATATATGTATGTATTAAACCTGGTACCTATCATATTTGTCACAAAATGTAAATCTGCATTTTATTATGTCTATATGTCGTTCTTGTTACACAAAAACAGATGTTCAATAATTTGTAAATTTTTCATTGTATTGTTACCATATTGTAATCACTGTATGTCTTTGATCATTATTTAAAAAAAATATTAGTGCGGAGCGTACTGTGGGATTGCAAAAAATGTACCATAATCAATAATCCCTAGATCCTTTGACAGCTTCAATTGCCCATGTGCTCATCCTTTCTTTGTAAACTATTACAAAGCTTGTCTTTTTTTTGAAGGAGTCACTTAGTATGGGAAGGCCTTACCTGTTGACCATTGGCCTTACCTGTTGACCATTGGTCGCTGGTGTCTCCCATACTTTTACCTGTACCTGTACTAAAAATTATAGCCGGAGGGCTACTGTATATAATTTCAGAAACATTTTATTATTTTCTATCTTTCAGTATATTAGCAACTTGACAACTCAATTTCACACTAATGTAATGAGGCCCTATGTGAATTCTTTCATATTTTCCAATATTTCTTTCATGGAATATCTGCAGACACTCAAGCAAAAACCTGTAGGTGTTTACAGATATTTTAGAGCCTTTAACAACAGTCGCTAATCACTTATTCTGGAGCAAATCCCTGTTACTGTTAATCGACTTTCGCTTCGCTAGCCGTGACTGCTTCGTAAAAATAAGGATGCCAGTACCAAACTTATTTGGCGCGTGTTACTTCGTGCTTAATATTTTAACCTGACCTTGAACAGCTGTTCTGAATTTCTTGCAAGCTAGGAAGATTTTATTTCTTGTTTTTATCAGCTTTGTGTAACCGTCAAATTGATATGTTAAATAAATTGTCGTGCTGTCTGTATGTTTCTAGTAGTTGACTGTGAAGAAAGTGAAGAACTGCACCGTTTATTTGTACAAGCACATTGTGTGCACACTTTGTAAAATCATTAGGTTTTTTGAAGCAGGGAAAGTTAAAATGTGCAATTCCCTCACCGAAACTCGAACCCTGGACCTATCAGGTACGCGTCGAGTATGCTTATAACCACGGAGGCATGCAGAAAGAAGGGAGAAATAGCTTATCTATTCCACCTTTAAAATGGCGACTGGGGATTAGAGGACCGAATCGCCAACTTCTTGATGATGACGAATTACCGTCCACGCCTATTAGTTCGGGGGCCACTTGCACAGTCATTAGGTTTTCTTTGAAGTAGGAGACGGGAAAAATGTGCAATGCCCCCGACGAGACTCGAAACCTAAACATATCGAATACGCTTCCAATGTGCTTTTAGCAGTTACACCACGAAGACATGCGGAGAGGAGAGAGAAAATATCTTATAACCTTTGATTGCATAAATAACACGAGTAACAGACACATTTTACATTGATAAAAAATCCCTACACAGTTAGATCAATAAATTATGTTGCTTCACATCACTCAACATGCACATGCGCAGTTAGTACAATGTGGTTGCGAAGCATCTATGCTGATGACAAGGTCCAATCTTTTTTCTTCTGCAAATTAATAACTTCTATTTTTATTTTCATAATTACGAATTGAAAAATCCTTGACAGTCTTCAATCTCAAGACGTTCTTGAAAATCAGTTCTGAATGTCTGTACAATGTGGCTGCGAAACATCTATGCTGATGCATGACAAGATTCAATCTTTTTTCTACTGCAAATTAATAACTTCTGCTTTTATTTTCCTAATTACGAATTGAAAACTCCTTGACAGTCTTCAATCTCAAGACGTTCTTGAAAATCAGTTCTGAATGTCTGTACAATGTGGCTGCGGAGCATCTATGCTGATGCATGACAAGATCCAGTCTTTTTTCTTCTGCAAATTAATAATTTCTTCTTTTATTTTCATAATTACGAATTGAAGAATTTTTTGAAGACTGTCAAAAATTTTTCAATTCGTAAATATGAAATTCGTCTTCAATCTCAAGACGTTCTTGAAGATCAGTTCTGAGTGTCTGTACAATGTGGCTGCGGAGCATCTATGCTGATGCATGAGAAGATCCAATCTTCTTTCTTCTGCAAATTAATAACTTCTACTTTTATTTTCACAATTACAAATTGAAAAATCCTTGACAGTCTTCAATCTCAAGACGTTCTTGAAAATCAGTTGTGAATGTCTCATACCCATATTAGAATGACCCCATTTCGCTGAGAATATGATTCGAAACCAAAGCCATAACGTAGGATATGCTGCTATAACAAATGTTCCTTCAATATATCTAAAATTCATAACCATTCTTTGTTTTTATGCTGTCATTTAAATCGATTCAATCACATATACCTCTTCAGCATTGCTTTTGAAATGCATATCAACAAGTGCGAAATAAATTCGAATAATACAAAGATCACGATGAGGTTTTGCAGGTCTACAGTTGACTGCAAAAAAAAAAAATGTAAATATTTTAGAACTGGCACCTAACATATGTTCATGAATGTTCTATTTAGAATTCTATTTATTCTATAACATTGGCGAACGTTCTATTTAGCAGAAGCAATGAAAAGAATGTAAATACGTTTTACTTAAATTTCTGATAGAAGTGTAGCTTTTGATACATTATACTAAAACAGAAACCTACAGAATAACATACACGGAATTTTATTGTTCTTTAACATTACATATGGGATGATGTTGTAGTAGCTTAGATAGTTTATTTCAGTTATTTTTGAAGCGCATTCTTCGAGGTTGAGTTCATTATTCATGAACCAGCCCTGCGAAGGCTCGATAAGATTCACTCTGCAAAATACCTAACAGTGCTGATTACCTAAATCTTCGCGGAGGGAAAATTGTTCCTTTGGGTCTTTAAATGCAGAATTGAAATATATTCTTGCTTATAAATAACATTTTCTGAAAGTTTAATTCTTAAATCGTAAAACTACTTAAAGTTGGGAATTTGTATAGTTTTTAATAATGTTTCTCTGTATTGAAAGTTTGTCAGTTACATATTCAAGTACAGTATTTTTACCTCCGATCTGTTTTGGTAGCTTATTGTTCATAAAAAGCAAAGAAATTAAATCTTTCATAAACTAGTATTTACTTTTCTACGAGCAAATTATTTATTTGCATGTGTCCACGTTTATCAGTGAGTTTCTTGTTGCTCGTATTACTATTAAATCTAGTTTTTACACCATTTTGGATTACTTTCTATTAAGCATGTCGCAAACAGATCACATACACTGCTAAAAAAATGCGACAGTGCTATACCTCCCGTTCTACTGGGCCTATTGGCGAAATTCAGATTGCGCGTTTCATCTCTCGAAAGCGCGACTTAGGATATGTATTAGATTTATATATAACATTGTTCTAATATAGGTATTTTGACACAAAATCGGACTTTTTCTGAAATTACAGGCCACTTTTTTTTCATATTTCGATACTACGACTCAAATTATGCCAAACTGCCAAATTTTGTAAAAATCGCTCGAGTAGTTTTTAAAAAATTGGCTCTCTAAATTTTAGCTCTTCAATGTTAATTCAATTTGGTATATATTTATTAGTATCTCTTTTTTATGAAACTTAATTGATTTCCTCCTATACAGTTCGAAGTTTAGGTTCATTCCAAATAAAATTTACCCATTTTTTATGATTTATTTTTAAAATTTGTATTTTTATATAATTTTTATAAATTTTTTGAAAAACATTTTGCATTAAAACCAATTAAAGTTTTACAGTCATGTTAAAGTAGATGTATTTCTAAGCATACCTACAAAAATTAGAGCTTTTTATTCAAAATTTCTGAAGATATACGTGAATTTATATATTGGCGGGTTTTGAAATTTGGCATATTTTTTTAAAGCGATAATAGCGGAAATGTGGTTTACGCACTTTGTTAAAATTATTTAAAATTAAGAACGATGTGACTTTTCTTCCGCTCATCCGCAATGTAAAAAGACATGCGACATGCGACGGGGGACGTGGACACCATCCCTCTACCATTGTGGTTAATTGGTATACGCCACGTCCACCTTTGTCTAGAGCCGAGAGGAGAAGTGGGCGCTACAAAAGCTCAAACCTAGCGCCTGCTGTATGGAACCCGGCCTGGCTGCTACCTCGATGACCAATGAAATTTATTATCTTCAAAAGAGTATAAAATATTTTGACTTGCGATTTAACATAGCTTGATGTAACAGAATGTAACCGTTAATGGCTATATACAATACATTGTGGATCTGGATTATTGTAAATGCTATGGAAAGTAATTACATATACGTATATTAATACATATAAGCATAATAATGAGTACATAAATTGCAATAGTTATTGCATGACATACATTTTGAGTGAGAGAAAGATATACTCAACATATTTGAATTATTGAATGAGTGAAATAATAGTTGAAACTCAGTTATGTGCGTAACAAAGAGAAATGATGGTAACCTATGTTATACAAAAATATAGAAAACAGATATACAGAAATACCGATGTGCAAAACCGGTAAATCCTGTACATCTGCGTTTTACAGTAACTTATATTTTAGAGTAGATGCCTAAACAAGGAGACAGAATATTTAAAATACCTAATGCAGTTGCACTTCTAGGTACATAGTATTATAATTATACATATAATAATAATTAACTGAAAAAAAATATATATATATAGGTTACATGAATTATGTTATACTGTATGTATTATACTATATACCAGTACTCAGAAGATCATTTCAGTGACATACAGTATATGACGTACAAACATTAATACACCTTATTTATGTGTATAATTAATTATATAATCATAGGTGCTATATATAACAGCTGTTTAAATGCGTAATACATAATACTTAATGCTGGATTTGTACATGAAATTAAGCACAGTTAACATTTGGTGCCGTCCAACTAAATAAGAGTAAAGTGATTGCACTTATAACAAGAGTTTTTAGTTTGCCATACATGTAATGCTAAAATGAGATTAATATTTATACACCAGAATTCAAGAGAATATTAATTATAATGCTATTGAAACAAGAATAATTGTTAATTAGTGCCAAAAAACTATTTCCGGATAAAGGCATATTAACATATTTACATTAAAATTCACACATTGAGAACATATTTATATTACAATTTACATAGAACATTTATTTTACAATTCACACATTGAGAAGGGAGATAAGAATCTGTTAAACACTATTAACATTCGTTTGCATAATGAGGAAATCTGCATTACATTAACTAAAGAATACATTGATAGCTGGTACTATGCGGATGCATGGTATGGTGTGCATAAGTCGAAGTACAATCTTTGGAATGCCTAATATTTACAGATATTTACTGTAGGTAAACAATGTGATATACCGTGATACTACTAAGTGAAACTTATTGCCGGTTACAACTTGTGCGCATACTGTACTATTCATACTAGCACTGAGTCAAAAGATCCGCACCCCAGTTTGTGCGGTTTGGAACATTATGCTATTATATTGCATCTATAATTCGTTTAGGAATAACTGTGCATGTAGTATAACTTTGTGCTGATACCTTTTGTACCGAAGTCGGAGCACTGGGGTTGTTTAGACGCGACACAGGTCAATCCCGAGGCTTGAAACCTTCTCCATAATTTTATTAATACAGAGCAGAAGGCCGGTTCTGTGTTGGCAGCCTGACATGCATGCCTTCAGTGAGAGGGTACTCTGTGAGGTAGTGCTCCGGGAAGCCTATCTCTCCGCAGCAGCACTGATTTGTATGGCTGATCATGAACCTTTCGAAATAGACAGGAAAGGGACCATGCCCTGTGATATACCGCGTCAGGTACGGATTTCCGCAGCATCGATTTTGTGAAAATGTAAAAAGACAGGAACGATGTGACTTTTTTTTTTCCGCTCCTGAACGATGAAAGAGATAGGAAATTGTATTAATAAGTTTGCGAAGTGAATTATTCTTGGCGCAAACTGAAAAAAGTTGCCAAGTTAAATATTTGAATTTCTTCGTAAATGTCGCACCAAATTTTACAAAATTTAATATTTAGCAATATTTGAGTCGTAGAATCGAAATATGGAAAAAATTGATATGCTATTTCAGAAAAAAAACAATTTTGTGTCAAAATACCTATGTTAGAACAAAGCTAGCTATATATAAATCTAATACATATCCTAAGTCGCGCCTTCAAGGCATAGAAAAAGCAATTTGAATTTCGTCAATCAGCCCAGTAGAACGAGAGATATGGAACTGTCCAATTTTTTTTTTTTTTTTTGCGCAGTGTACGTTGCATGAGATATTCCTTGAAACAATACAAACACAAAGGACAATTTTTTTGTTAACTCTAATTAACTTCATTTGTTCATAAAGTGTACTTCGAGGCTTATGCAAGCGAATTGTAGCACTAATAAAATATATCAGCAAATGTACATAAGCTGTACAAACTGAGAATTTTTTAAAAAATAGCTAAAAAGAGAAACCTAAGTATTAAAATTAAAATAGCTCAATAATTTCAATTGGGAATTACATTCTGCAAAGCATAATTTGTCTCTTTAATCCTTAAAAGTTCAGAAAAAATTGGTGGTCAAGATAAAGTGGCCTGAAGTATACACCTGTGATTGAACATTACAAGAAGGATATGACTAATATCCTCATCTCCACTCCGCAACTGCATAAGCTTTTGAAGCAAGTGCATATCTCTTTAAGTGCTCTTTAAATTAAATCTCTTGAAACTCTTAAAGCTGCAATGTCCTGACAAAAACTGAATAGATTTTAAAATCCGTTGAAAGCTCATCAACTGTAGGAAAAAACCTCTTCGTCCATTGTGCTTCTGATGGTTCAAAACATTCTCTCCTCCAAATATAGATAATATCATTTCTATAGAATGGCTTCCAGGATAAACTGGTACACAGACATTTAAATCCATGTGAAATTCCGTGGCTCATTTCGCTAGAAAATCAACTATCTCACTTCAAATATTTCCGCAGTGTCCACGAACATAAGCAAAATGAATGTGGATATGAAGACCTTGCAAGGCCTTAATAATAACTTGAATTTCAACAGAAACCTTCTCTGAAACAATTATTTTTTACAGTAATTTAGCGAAGAAAGAGAATCACATGTTATTAATACGCGCATTGATCTCAAACCACTAAAAGAATTTTGAATCCATTTCCCAGGAAGTCAGCCTGAAAAACAGAGCACTCATCCCTAATTCTCTACCGCTTAAATACTATTCCTTTTTTAACTATTTTTAAATAAACAACAAAATTACAGCCAACGTTATCAATCACATTACTTACATGAATGTAACAAATTAATTTGTGTATTTCAAGAATGGCATTGGAATAGATAACAACAGGCACAGAGGTTCCTGTTTAAAGGATGCGGCAAACAATAAACTGGGAGATTGCTGTCAAGAAACTGACTGAATAATTGAGAAGGAAGTTGGTCCTTCCTATTGATAGATTGAAGCTTGCTTTCATAGCTCCAAGTTTAGTACATAACGATGAGCTTGCTGCAGCTTGTAATATTAGTTAGAAACGATCCGACATCCTATTGTTCACCCTTGTAACAGGAATCGTCACTAAAAATTGTGGCATGTAGGAGCAAAAGTAACATACGGCTTCCCATTCCTGATTTTCTTGGCAGCGGCTTCACTCGATTCCAAAATATGGCTTCCACAATGGCTTCAGTAAATCAATGAAGCGTCGAAAATCGCGCACTGAAGGTACAAAGACGAAGAAAATAAATATGAATTGTTCAGAGCTATTTTCCTTATGGTGACTTAGATGCGAGAAAAATTCAGATTCTTGAAGTTGATCCTAACTAAAAAATTGAGGAAAGTTGTTACTTCAGTACATCATTTCAAACTAAAGTATTTTACATTTGGCTTAAAAGATAAAACAATAATCAGTACGTGTTTTGCTTTCTTGTACGAATTAGAGGAGGTATTCTAACCACGAAAAATTTCAGGTATCGTATTTCAGCGAAAATATCCATTTTGACCGCTCTT
>KK122371.1:96971-126534 GCA_000611955.2 Stegodyphus mimosarum
AACAATGCTTGTGATATCTATGCGTACGGACAGAATAAAGGATTATTTTATCCAAAACGGATTGTAAAATAAATTTGAAAAGGATTCAAAAGGAGTTTTTTCGTGACGTCTGTACGTACGTATGTATATGTAAGTACGTCGTATAACTCAAACACCATTAGACATAGATCGTTGAAATTTTGTATAATGAAATGCTATAGCATGTAGGTGAGCATCTCTCTTTTTGGTTGCAAACAGACGAACAGGAAGTGTAGAATTATATATACCCACTCTGCTACTCAGCTCGTGAGCTCAGTTTTTTATTCATATATGTTGGTAAATTGTGTAATTTTTGCTCTAACCCATATTTCCCCATTGTCCTAAAAACAGGACAGCACACATAAATGGTCTTTGTATATAAACTTTGAAATAATTTAATTGAAATTAAAGATTTATTAGTTTAGAGTCTTTTAACTACATATTTGCCTTTATCGCAAGATAGAATTAATTTAGATATTTTTATTAATTTTTTAAAATGGAGATTTTTTCAGATTTTTTTTTGCTTATGTTTTCAACGTACAAGTTTATTGAAATTTTGAGCTCGAAGAAAAACATACATATGAATTTACTCAGGTAATATTCTATACTTTTATACCAGTAAAAGACATAAAAAATTTTACCTGAAAAATAAATTTTCCTTGCATTTTTAACTGTACTAAAAATGTGACGACAGTAAGATCCACTACTACCAAATCCCCATCAGTTTGTAATGGAAATAATCCTTTTTTTCTCTGTTACATTCCAAACATTGCTATTATACAAATAGCCCAGGCGATTTCGTCTAGCTGGTAGGTGCCATTAAGTAAAAGGCAGGTGTGTGAAATGCGCGGGCGGGGGTTGAGTGAATGTCTCAAACATTGACTCATGAAGTCAGTTAGTATTCTAAAACTCATCGAAGTAGACCAAATTTCTCTCGTTTTCGCATGATTGAATTTTCTCCATTGAAAGAATAAAATTACAAAGATATAAAAGAAGAAACCAATTATGAAAATCGTGAATGAGCCATTATCTCACACAATTGCCCAGAATTTGCTGTCAATAATTACAAACCCTGAGATACATAAGACTTATATGGATAATTTCTTTACTTCCTATGAATTATTATTCGTTCTTGCAAATAAAACCTTCTTCAGTGCAGGTATTATTAGCGGACACAGAATGTTTAAATAACCATTTATATCCTCTAAAACTATGTCAAAAATGTAACGCGGCTCTTCCGGTAGCAGTTTTGATTCAAAAACCAAAGTTGCAGCAAGTTCGATGGAATGACAGTTGTGTTGTTTCAGTTATGTCCGATTTCGAAGAAACAAAAATGTGTATCAACCGCATAAAGAAGAGTAAAAGTTGGCAGAAAACGGGTAAAGGTACCAATGTGCATTGCATCCTACAATAAATATAAAAACGAAGTTGACCTACTTGATAATCATGCAGCAACTAACGTTACTTCAACTAAAGGAAAGAATACTGGCCTTTATTTGTTAATGCGTTTGAAACAGCATTTGTTGTTTCATGGAAACTCAATTAGTTAATATAGTGATGATATTCTGAGCCTGTTTGATTTTCGAAGACACATATCAGTTGCCTATTTGGGACTTTCTATTCCAAGAAAACCATCTTGCAGAAAACTGACTGTTCAACAGGTTAGTGAAGATTTTCTAAAGCTTCAAAATGAACGTGTTATTTCTGAAAACCTATAAAATAGACAAGGAAGATTCCAGCTGAAAACGTGCACAGCAAAACCAAAAGCTATCTGTAAAATATGTAACTTTGGACTATGCTTAAGATGCTTTCTCCCATTCCGTCTATGTAAAAATAATTATCAGTGGATTATACCATTGTCTTATTTTTAGGACAGGGTATATTGGCCAAACTAATAAAAATTTGGTAAATTTTTTGATTTAATATGTATACATAGCCTTAGAAAAACACATGTTTTGAGAATTTATAAAAAAATATTAATGTTTTCAATGCTTGGTATGATACGTGTTAAAGGTGATCGAATTATGCTGTTCTTATGTTCCGGTTAAGGAGTTCATGCCTTTAGTTAATCTACATGCAAGAATTCTAGAATTATCAACAATGTAAAGGTTGTTAAAGTGCTAATAACCCTAACGATGTCGACATTTGTTTTCATTTGAAACTCTTAATAGAATAGTGAATTAATTCATTTTCTACCCCAACTTGAGAGCCTTTTTGCGCAGTGGGATCAAATGTAATCTTTGAGTTTTATGCACAGAAAAATCTGTCTTCTTGCCCGTTGACCAAACTGCTTGCCTTTGCGTAGAAACTCTAATTTAGTTGGGATAAGAAATTGCAACTGTTTTTAACTGTAATTTGTGTTTTATGTTTTCTGTGTTTTACAAATTTTAATAACGATGATTTGAGTGATGAAATTAAATCTATTTTAATGAAGATGTTTTGAGTTTTCATGCATTTTTGCCTTGCAACGAAGCGAGAACTGAATTGATTGAACGAATGGCAAATATATCTCTAACGAAATGCGGGGAAATGGTTTTCAATGAAGGGCAGCCGAAAATGTCAATAACTTAATAAATAGGCCGTACAAGGAAGTCATGTGGTAGCCATATCAGATTTTATTTAACCCCTTAAATGACAAAAAATGCTGCACATTTAGATGTAGGTAATTTTTTAGGTGAATTTTTAGTAATATTGTAGAGTCATTAGGAATTTTTTGAAGCGGAAGATATGAAAAATGAGCATCGCCCTCGCCTGGACTCGAACCACATACCTCTCGAATACTCGCCGAGCCTGCTGACCACTACACCAAGAAGCCATGCTAAGAAGGCGGGAGAAGTACCTTATAGTATAACCTTACACATTAATTAAATATTTCAATAGTGTGGTAAATATAAAATTAGGCGAAATTCAAGCTTTATTTGACCTATGGGTTATAGAAGAGCTGCAATACTGTCGACGTATTTTAACAGAGAATAACAACCTGATCTCTGTTGTTCAAGAAGCTAGCAAAAAGGAGTAATTTTCTTGAATTAAACAATGCAGAACGAAACTAAATTGAGTTTTAGGGAACAAATATGGCAATTTTGGGCGATGAAAGGTACATAGGTATTTGTACTAATCATCTGAGTTTCGTACAAATGAATCTCGTTTATATTGTTACTAGGTAAAGTTCTAGTATATATATTACATCATAATGCTACAAACTAATCATCACATTATAACTTGACACTTTGAGCTTAACACCTTGCAAAACCTAAGAAAGCACTTTGTTTAGTTTGATTTAATAACATGAAATGTACCAAGAAAATTCCGCCTCTGCATATGTAATCTTTAAATTAAAAACTGTAAGTACTAAACCGTAACAAAGAGCCGTGATATTGGATAAAATCATGAATTGCATCGATAAATTTAAGCTGCAGCAGATGTCCAATTTTTGTTTCTCTCTACGAGGAAGTCTACAGTGTATAGTTTACAAAACCAGTGACACATGTCCCGTTAATCGTGCCTTAAATCTCTTGAGTAATTTTATTTTTTTTTGGTCTACATTTAAAAAACACTTTTAAACTTTCTTTTACAGGAATACCGCCAAACATGCGATTGCTTTTTGCCTAAGGAAAGGGATGACTTTGTAGAAAACATTTTCGAGGCAAACTGGTTCGCCTACCAATTAAATGTCATCCTAAATGATAAATGATTAAAGAAAGTTGATTGTTAGCCGGTATCCAAGGTGTATGCCACCTAGCTTGTCTACATATGTTTGCCTCTTCTCCTTTTTCATAGATAAATTATCCGCCTATTCCCTTAGGCGCCCCTACCAGCGGCCGAGCAGTAAAGTATCTGAATACTGTTAGTTCGCTCTGAGGTTCGAATCTCGTGAACGGGATGGCTGCATGGGAGTTTTCGTGGTTTTCCTTATGTGTAACGTGTACACGAGCCAGTTTCCCTTAGAAGGTCCTCCACGAAAGTATCCTTCCTCTTAGGCATATAGCCTTCGAAGCTTTGCCACAATCACTCAAACCAAAACGAAACCAAACCAAACCCTGAAGAGCACCCTAACAACTTTCTCTAGAAAATGCAGCAATAAGAATATCCACTCTTCACCCTCTTACGATGCAGGAGCGACTTTAGAAAACACACATAAATACCTCCATTTATTGAGATAATCGTAACTTTTCTTATACCTACTCAAACTACGAGCTATGAACTACTTCATACTGCGCAATGTGTGACAGATACACCAGTACTACGCACTCAACACTATGTCCCATGAAATGAATTCATTAACTGTGTGCTGAAATATAAACCGTGCTAAGAATTAACTTATAAACTGCGAACCGTGTAACAAAATACCAAACAAGCAACGAATCGCGCACTTCCCCCCCACACCAACAAAACTCCAAACCGAAACACAAAAGAAATATGTATATACATCTCTAAATGACTTATTGCATTTATCCATTGTATACTTATTGTATTTATCCATTTCATTTATTGCATTTATCCATGTAATTGCAAAGTATCCGCGTAAAGTATATCTTATGTCAATATTGTCTGCAATGCAAATTATGCACTTAATATATAATTATTATAGATGCTGCAATGAAAACAAATGCCCGATCATGGCGCCAGCGTGCCCCGTGAGGGTGCACTTTCATAGATAGTTAGTGCAGTGGGGCGATACCAGTTTTGCCCATGGCGATGTTTTGATGTTAGCTGTACTTCTTTCTGTCTGTCTGATAAGATGGCTGACAAGCCGATGGAGTCTACCATCCCCTTTCAAAGTTTTCGATCATTCGTGCCACTGCTGAAAGAAATGATTTGTTGCAAACATGGGAAAAATCACTAAGACTCTCACAAAGCCAGTTCATTCAGCAGAATTCGAGCACAGATCGAAATAATTATGTTTGTTGCTGTCGTGTCCATTATCACATGGAACAATGGTTGCCAGAGCCTACTCTTAAGAGAGATTGGACTTCTACTTTCCACCCCCAATTTTGAGGGAGAGCACCCGGGGGAGCGATCTGTGGGTCTCCCATGCCTCTCCTCTCCCACTAGTCCACACGAGAGTATTTTCAGCTCGCCTCATATTTAAAGTGCCGCCATGCCGCACCGACACTATACATTTACAAACTTCCATGTCTTCTCTGGGATTCGAACCCGGACCGTCCTGTACCGTAGTAGGCTCCCCTAACCACTATACCGTCCACTATACTGGCTCCACAATACCGTCTTGGCGATTACTATCGATGTTTAAGCATCTGATCTGCACGGCTATCTAACACATATTTACCTTCTTAGAAAAGGTGTATTGCGTCGAATGTAAAATAGTAGTAATTAATTCATTCTCATATAATTTTAAGAGACATTCAGTTCTACAAGTGTCCTAAAAAGGAATGAAAGTTTCTTTAAAGGGATCAGCAAGCAAACGGTAACGTTCTTGTAGAATGTTAATGTGTGATGTAATGAATTATTTAGTGCAGGATTCCTCGTGTGAATACCATATATCACCATCAAATGACGTTTTGATTTCTGAAAATGTTAACCTTTAGAATCCTTTTGAAAATCGAATGGAAATGCTCTCGTAATGTCCACTATTCCAAAGCAACCACTTTTTATCGCAGGAAATGTTGCCGGTACTTAATACCTTGGAAGATTCACCCGAAAAGAATAATGGGAGACCTCAGCGGTGTGACGAGGTTTTTCTCTTTCGTAGACGAATATTTTGACAATCGTGTAAATACAGGGTGTCTCAGGAGGTCGTTTCTAAACATAACATGCTGGTCTGTAATACCAATAAGATTTGCATAGGAACTTGTGTCCGAAAATGCAGACGGTGCCCGCTAGAAAGCAAAGTTCTCAGGCTTAGAGCGGGAGAAATAAGTTAAGTCCAAAGAGGTGTTACCGTGATTTTTATTAAAGAACATGATTAAATCACGGAATATGTTCAAAATTCTTTCCATTCGCCACAATGCATATAGAAATATGCATTGTGCAATAGCATAGAATATACAACACCGACGCATGGACTTAAAGACCAGCTCAAAATGGCCAGAAGTGTCACGGAGACGTGACATCGGATCCTGGCGACGAGATCCATGTCCGATGTTACGGTCGTCTCATATACCGTGGACTTCATGTATCCCCACAGGTAGAAATCCAATGGAGTCAGGTCGGGGTATTGCAGGGGCCATGCGACTGATCCCTCTCACTATACAAGTAACGCATAACGGCCTATTGTGAGTTAGTAAACAGATTCATTTTTCTGCTGCAACGTCGTCGCCTGAAATGATCCCGCATCCCATTCTTCCATAATACTACGAACATTGCCCTCTAGTTGTCATCGTACGCATTTTCAAACACAATTTCCTATGTAAATCCAGTCAATTATAGTATGACAGGCCAGTATGTTAAGTTTGGCAACGACCTTTCGAGACACCCTGTATATTATACAATTGCCATGCGTACTGCAAGGTTTATAGATTGCCCGCCGTATTCTCAATCTCTGCGATTTCTTCTTTTGTGGTAATTTAAAAGATGAACTATATCAAGGAATTCCGCAATTTTTGCTCTACTGACGCAAACCATAAGTAATGAATTCGAAGCCATACCAATAGCCATCTTGGAAAGCGAGCGTATTAGCTTTGTATCGCTTGCAACATGTTTGCTTCGAATGTTGGACATTTCTGGAATATTTTGTTGCGAAGTTGAGACCTGTACCAAACATTACAGTTTTGAAAACCGATATGCCACTTAGGATGGCATTTGGTACTTAGCATACTAAAAAACATTCCTGACCTCACACATGTATCGCTTCCAAAGAATAATTTTTAAAACAAATACCATTTGTTTACTGTTGAATTCATGTGTCCTGTTAGGCTGCGTTCAGAAGGCGACGTAAATGTCACAGAGGCATAATCGCAATGAATAAAATGCTGGAATTCCGTTCACACCTGCACACAGGGTCCAAGCCGCACCCACTTAGAGAAGCTAAATTTGCGCATGCGTCGATGTGTCTACAACTTTCCCCCTCAGATTTCGCGCGTTTGCTCTGATTGGTCGAAGCTTATCGCAAGTCAGCATAAAGATAAAAATTTCGAACTTTATGCTAAGAGCCCTAAGCCAGATTTTCTGACGTAGTACAGACTGGTTGCCTGGCAACGCGGCTCGGCTTAAACCACTTATTCCCTTTATACCGTCGTCTGAATGCAGCTTTAGATCACTTAGATCACTCAATTATTTCGAAAGTATTCGTCAATGGCTTAAAGGTTATGATCCCTGAGAAGTGGAAATTAGATTCAGATTCGAATCAAACCTAGGTCGATTGCATGAACGGTTCGTGGCTTTCCACATGTGTGAGATGAATACTAGCAAATATTTCTTAGAAATTTCGCCACGAAGGCACATCTTGGCTAAACACGCGATTCTCGAAAGATTTGATTAAATTATATAAACTAACCTAAATTTTAAAAATTTAATAACAGAAGAAGAATTACTTAATTGATCGCCATAATGGGAAGGAAACTGTTACCGTTCCCCAAATCGAGTCTTGAACGATTATTACTGAAAACACTTTCTCCTTCACAAGAATAATTTTCTTAATCCCCTTTGGAAATTCAGAAAGGCGATGCACACTTTTATAAATTAAATACACCCCCGATGCCTCAACTTCAGATTAACCTCGGACCAAACAATGCCCATAAAAGCGCTAGACTGGAAAGAGAATAAAAGTGGCCATAAATCCACCTTTTACAAGAAGTAACAAGTCTTCATTGCTCCCTTACAACCTATTATCTTAAAAATGGCTGCCATTACCGCTCGAGGCTTGATCATCGATGACTTCGTGTGCAACGATTTCTGGCCACCCTAACAGCAGAGGAGGCAGAAATTTCGATTCAATATTTTGCACTGGAACAAAAAGTTATAACTCGGAGAGGCCTTATAATCGAAATTTATCGCCTAGATTAATTTTCCTTCCTGGATAATGAAATTTTCCTCCCAGGAAATGATGTTACGATCTGGAAAGAAGAGGGATATATATTTTGATAATGGGTGGAGCTTTTAGCAGTTATTGATTATTCATTTCTTGTCGGATGAAAGTGGCCATTTGTGGGAAAAGAGCTTCCAATAAAAATTTTAATTTATAAATTGTGTTAATTAAAGTTGTCTGCTGTCTTAACCGTCATTGCTTTTACCAGTTACGTAAAGCTCTTAAGTGTTCGATCGTTACGGCTGCGTTAAAATGTTAATGCTTACTTGCATGTTATACTGTGGATAAAGAAAATTCTTGAATTCTAATTGCGAAATTAAGCGTTACATTCAATACAGAAAATAGGCATACGGGTGTGAAATGCAAATTTTTCAGGGGGGGGGGAGGGAAATCTTGCATTTCTGCAGTTTTATGCAAAATCTGACCATTTTAATAATCACTACTTGCTGAAAGGCGAAAATTTCTTCTTCTTCTAGAAGACACATTAAATTAAATTTTTGCTTAAAGATGCAGAAAATTAAGTTTTTATGCAAAAGACTAATTATAAGATTAATTAATCGCCCTCAAATTCGATAGACTTATTACTTACTGCAACGGATAAAAGAGTTTTCTGAGACTTTTAAAACCTGCTTTATGATTTCATGAAATAATTAATTTCCTTTTTTCTTTTTAGTTCAAAGAGGCTTAGTCCCTGAAGGACTATTGTTTTCGTTTGCTATTTTTCAGAGACATTAAATGTCAGTTCACTTTTCAAGCTGTTGCCACCAAATATTGCAGCTCCGCATTACATTTAAAGAAATTAAATAATGAAGAATTTGCATAAATGTGTGTACATTTCTCGCATTGTGATAAAACGATGGTACCTAGAGCCATCCAATTTTGAATGACGTAATCCTGCTGCCAATATGGGCCCCTGGAAGCCCAAATTTGAAATTTGGAATTTGTTTTATTATCGATTTTATATTTTGTAAAACTTTAATGAATTTTTGATTAACAAACTCAAGGATTTCAAAGCGAGCAATGGCAACGTTTTACAGAAAAATCATTTTTATTTCCAGCGCTTAAAACTGTGTATAGGAAATTCTAAACATATGCTCAGTTTAAAATTATTCTGCGATAATGTTGTTTAACTGAATTTTATGGTGTAAGCGCGAAGAACATGATATTTAATAAATAAAGGTCTGAATGTTTTGGCAATGTAATCAGCTTTATATATTTGCTAGACAAACCAAAAATACTAAAAGATGATGAGCAGATATTTTAAGCTCATTCTAAGAGCCGCAAAATGATTCTTTCGCTTTTAATTTCTCTTGTACAGTGCACGTCATCATATAATCACTAAGGTAATAATATTATCAGGAATTCGTTTTTATGGCGTTCCGCAGATGAGAGTAAAGTGGTTACTACTGGGAGTTTGACATCATTCCTTTTGACGAACAAGCTGAATGCAATAAAGTTTCGTAATTTACTATTTATAGCGTAAATAAAATTAGTTATCTTTAAGAAACTCTCTACGATGACATCCCAACCCTCACACAGATAGCCCTAGACAGACAGACAGTATTCGCAAACATTTTTCTATTTTTTCAGTCTTTCGCCGTATGAATGTGTTAAGTTTTCTTACTAAGAAGGCTTTACAATTTTTTTTGTCTTTTTATTATTAACCTTTTATGGGTTTAATTTTTTTATTAAATATCACGTTCTTGACGAGATGTAAAATAATATTTGGTGGCAACAATTTGAAAAGTGACACGCCACTTAAACTGAATCAACGCAAAATGCCATTTTGAGACTAAAATCCCATTCGGCACTAACCTCTCTTCTGGGCGAAAGAAGGAAATTTTCATTTCTACGGTAAAATTTCAATCCGAATTTGATTTCTTTTTCGCAATTGGACATTACCAATGCCTTTCCTAACTCAAGTTTCAAGTCATAATTATGTTAGAATTCTGGAATTGTGCTAATTACTTCTTCTAATTAGATAAAACTAGTTGTAGATTCATTAGGATATTTTGAAGGAGGAGGTTTTAAAAATAAGCAATGCCATCGCTAGGACTCGAACCTGGACCTCTCGAATTCGCTCCGAGTGTGCTACCGTTACACCACGAAGGCATGCAGAAAGGAAGGAGAAAATATCTTATATACTCACCCTTTTAAAGGGCGACTGACGATTAGGGGAGTCGAGCGCCAAATTCTGGGGGTGAAGAATCATCATTCACCTATCTTAAATCGGGCGCCACTGTATTTTTAAAACAGGAGATGGGAATAATGTGCAATGCCCTTGCCGCGACCTGTCAAATATGAGCCAAGTGTGCTACCGTTACACTACGAAGGCATGCAGAAAGGAGGGAGAAAATAAAGGTGATTCATTACTTATATTACTCTTTGTTAAATATTTGAAATTACATATAATATTTTAATTTCAGATGAATGAAGGATATAAAATGAATATTTTATAAATAACTAGTATAACCAAAACAGCTTGACTTTCATTTTTCTATATTCCATATTGTCTTCTCTGTCTCTCGTGCTCCTATATTTTCATGGAATTGTCAAATGTTTTGCTTCAAGACTTATCAAACTGGAGAAACATTTTGCTGCTCATGTTAAGATATTGCAAAAACTTGAAAAAAAAATCTGAAATGTTTCCGATTTTTAGTTACGTCCAAGGCAGCGTTTTTTAACGTTTTGTGAGTTGCTTTTATTTATTAAATATCATGTAATTAAATTTCACTGTAATTAAATATCATGTTAAACCATAAAATTCAGTTCAACAGCAATATCGCAATATGATTTTAAAATAGGCATATCTTTAGAACTTCCGATACACAGTTCCGCAAGCTGAAGATAAAAAGGTTTTCTTTTTCCTGTAGAGTATTGCCATTGCTCGCTTTTAAATCTCGCTTTTTAGTTAATCAAAAATCCGTTAAAGTTTTACAAACTAAGAAATAGATTGTAGGGATTTATATTTATTTTAAATAGCCAGTTACATTTAATTAAGTTACTTTCCTATAAGCCTTCATTCCTCTAATTGTCAGAGACAGAAAATTTAAATTTGGTAGCGAGCGTAAGAAATACAAATTCTACCAGTGGAAGAATAAGTTAAATATCGACGTTCCAGTAGAGAAAGAGAGAATTCTGGAAATTGCCGTGCGTGCTTATACGCAAACCTCTGTTTAGCAGTTACTGCTCGTTTGACGTGGCTTAAGCGGTATTATCTTGCTACCACTAGACTCATCTACCCGCTGTAGGCTACAGGATCCTTGTAATGTAATTCTACTATCTGTGAATATCTTGAATTTTTAAGTTTAATTCTATTGTTTCAGTTACCATCCAAGTTGAGGCGTACTATGTTAGCGTCAAGTTGATGCATTGTAAATAGGTTAAAGAGTTTAATAAAGGGCAGTCTTAATCCTTCCTCAGTCCAATCACTATTTCTCAAGGTTCTACACAACAGAAGGACAGAAACTACCGCGCGTGCTTATACGCAAACCTCTGTTTAGCAGTTACTGCTGGTTTGACGTGGCTTAAGCGCTATTATCTTGCTGCCTCTAGACTCATCTACACGCTGTAGGCTATAGGATCCTTGTAGTGTAATTCTACTAATTGTGAATATCTTGAATTTTTAAGTTTGATTCTATTGTTTCAGTTATCGTCCAAGTTGAGGCGTACTATGTTAGCGTCAAGTTGACGCATTGTAAATAGGTTAAAGAGTTTAATAAAGGGCAGTTTTAACCCTTCCTCAGTGCAATGACTATTTCTCAAGGTTCTACGCAACAGAAGGACAGGAGAACTTTACAAGATAATAAAACAAATTCCAAATTTGGGCTTCCAGATGGCCATATTCGGGTGGAACGTACGTTATTCAAAATTGGATGGCTCTAGGTACCCTTTTTTATCAAAATGCAAGAACACATACATACATTTATGCAGATTCTTCATTATTTAATTTCTTTAAACATAATACACGGCGATAATGTTTGGTGGCAACAATTTGGAAAGGGAATCGGACATTATAGTGAATCAACGCAAAATGCAAAACGAAAACTATAGTCCTGCAGGGTAGAGACCCTTTGGACTTGAAAAAAAATAAAAAAGAAAAAAGAAAAAAGAAAATGCCATATTTAAAACACAGTTGCTCTGATAAACAGGATTTTAATTCGAAGCTACATAAAATTTTGTACCATCCACGAAAATAAAAGTACCGTATCTCCCGCAAGTGTACCAGCCTAAGAGACTTGCATCTCAAATTAAGCATAAAATAGCGTCTTCGTTGATTTTATAGCATTCTCGAGAAATCACCGACCAACCGAAAAATCAGAGATCGTCTCACGAATTCCTCCCCCCCCCATCCTGCTCATTTCAGTCACCATGACAACGAAGCTCAATTAACCCATACAGATCCAACAGACCGATCCAAAGTGCTGATTTTCTCCCTTTGCTTTTTTTTTTCTCCCTCTTCCCTTTTATTTTATTTTCTCAAACCTTTTCTAGTGTTTTTGTTTCTTTCATGATCATCTTAGTGAGGCTGCAGATGGTGCTTTGCAGAGGAAAAAAATTCCAAGTCGTAGCAAAGCAAAAAATATAAAGGATATTGGCCCACGAGAGAGTGGAGTGTTACATTTTGTTGAAGATAAACGGTCGCTGATCTCGCTTGAATTGAGAATCCTGAGAGATTTTCATCCAGCTGTGATGACTATTTCTTTTTCATTTATAATTACCGAAGCTCATCTTCGTTTTTGGTTTAAAGCTTAATAACTGCCTTACAATAGTAGGGGTCATATGATTTGAAATGTTCTTGATTGTACATTGTTTCTTAACGCTAAGAGGTTTAGTTTTTAAAACTTAGCAATTTTTTCTTTAATCAAAATCATTCAATTTTCTTTCATTGGTGTCTTTTATCCATAGTCTTTCCTTATATAAAATAAAAGTGTTTACTTTGTAAGTGAAGTGGAAGTGTTTATTTCATAAATGTGATTTTAATTATTTTTTAATCAGTTAATTTTACTGAAAAGCAGAAATTGTTCAAAAACATGACTATTGATTACAAATCAGTAAAACACTTGTAGGGGTAATTATTTGCTGGTGTAATCTGTTAGGGTTTGATGGACACTTAAGGAAAGCATTCATCTTTTCCTCTTTGGAATCCGTTTTGGAAGTCTAATCCTTTTTTGCAGTGTTTCATAGCATTATTTTTTTTGTGTGTTTCTTTGTTCGTTCGGTGTATTTTAATTACAATATTTCTGTCAATTGTTGTTTAGGTGAATAAATATTTCATAAACAAAACAAATGCATTCAGAAATTAAACAAAAAAGTGAACAATTTTTATTATAGCTTGTCGGTTCAGTAAGGACGATCAAAATCATAGAAAAATCATTTTATTTTTCTGCTTATTCCTCTCCCACGCATATGGAATTACAGAGTTCCTCCCACTTCATACTTCTTTTATTAGCATTTAACTAGGGACGGAATTTTGTTTGTGCAATTTTATTATATCCCTATACATTTACATAATTTACAATAGCAATTACCTTGCTTTTAATAAATTTTATTTTATTTCTTATCTCTTTTTTATGCTTTATTTCCCTCTCTTTTCGCAGAAAATCCTTCACGAAAGCTTCTCTAACTCTCGTGGCTTTGCGAATTCAAATTACTTGGCCTCGTTCTCTTTCTCTCTCTCTCTATATATCTACATATATGCATTGTTATAGGTATTCGTATGTATGTGCACGTATCATCTTTGAAGAGCACATTACATGGTGATGAATATTTGAGAAGAACAAGCAGTAATGATTATAGCACCCGATTTATTAATTATTCATTTAATCTGTACAGATAAACGTTCTCGTCTGGTGTAGTGCCCCAACGACACGACAAGGACTCCGCATGGCGGCAGAAATGTCTCGGCAGAAGTTTCGTTAAGCCACATCGTCCGGACAGCCACCAATTATCTCCTAATAGTCGTTAAGTGCGGAATGATGTGCGCGAAAGGACCTTTCAATCATATTTTAGTATAAGTAATCGTTTTGGTTCATATATGATTAAGGTGATGATCAAATAACTCGTAGGAGATCTCCGAAAAACCTTTATAAATGATAAAACTTATGCATGATGATCCGTCTCATATATGATAAAAAAGCTCCTTGTATATGGCATTAATGAAGAGAGACGAGTATCTGCGAGGTATCCCAATGTAAGAATTAGTATTTAAATTAATTTTGCGGGAATGAAAATCTTAAATCCTGCGTGAAAAACCACCTCACAGTTTCATGGGCCACAGCCAACTTGTGGTCGCCCAAATGGGAAAGCTGTAAGTGACGCTGACTACCGTACCGAAGGGCTCAGGCTAGAATCCAAGAGAAGGTACTGATGTTGTATAGTGTCTCAAACTATACAGCAAGTTGAAAGTCCTCGCGCGAGGTTGCTGGTAGGGGAAGAGGGCTGAGAGACCCTTGGATGCTTAACCTCTGAGTTCTCTTCTCCAGAACTCGGGGGAGGGGCATGGGCAAGGTGGGACTGTCACCTGTATGGTGCTAAAGGCTCTTTCAAAGACAGACGCAGTCTTGTTCTCCATGGCTCCAATAAAATTCGTGGGTCTGTTCAGATTACGTTAGATAAGTAATATTAGTCACAACGCAGGAATAACAACAGTCAACTGGCAAAATGTCTTATTGAGGTTGACAGCTGTGCTCATGGCCGCATGATATGACCAATACGCGAACTTAACCATCAGCTTGCAATAAATGCAGGTGTGAGTTATCTGGAAAAAGCTACATTTTCCCAGTTCCCACAAGCCCGAAACAAAAGCTTTTCGGTGGGTCGTTAGTGTAAACAATCCATCAGTGCATTCATTTTTAGATACACTACAAAAAAATGGAGACAGAACAAGATCTCTCTACTGAGCGGATTGACAAAATTCAAGTTGCATTTTTGATGTCTCGAAAGCACAACTTAGGATATGTATTAGATTTATATATAGCATTGTTCTAATATAATAACAGCCTGCTCTCTGTGTATTATATCTCCAAGAAACTTTGTAGTTTTGTCGCCAATTTAGGCTAAACTTTCTTCAATAGAAAACTACTTATTACGACAACCCTTTTGCTTCCATCTCCTAATACGTACTTGAATTCCAGTCACTTGGTTTTTAAAATTTTAAGGCAAGTTGGTTAAATTTCCTTACTAGTGTGATTTTTAAATTTCTTTTTTACTACAGTTTTTAACTTTAATTTAATGGATTATTACCTTTAATCTTCTTATGTTGTTTTAAAATGTGTTCTTGAATCTACTTTTGTTTTTACTTTTGTATTTGAAATAAAAGAGAGTGTAGGGGATATGTCTTCATAAAGTAAGCGTCTCGTTCAGATTAATTGTGTTCTTAGTGAAAAATTTTAATCTTAAATATTATTTGCTTTTTAACAGGATTCTTTTGGTTTAGTGACTAATATCTTTATTTTGATTGAGTATCAATTTGAATCTAGCAAATAATTTGATGCTTACTTGGAAGTAAGATGAAACACTCTCTCTTATTTTAGTTACTGTTAATTTATGGTAGATTGGCTTATCCCCTTGAAAAGTCGAATAATCTGCTATCAATAACAATAACTGGTTTTTCAATAATTAAAAAGTTTACTTTTTTTTTGGCTTTTTTGCGATTTAGTTTTTCCCTAACTGTGTTTAAAACAAGGAGGACTGAAAATTCTGTACATTTTTTTTAATTCTGAAAAATACCTTTTGAATAACATATTTAAATTGAATTTCAGTTGCTTGGAGATGTAATATGAAGAGTTTTCTTTTTATAATTTATACTGAATTATTGTTCTAATATAGGTATTTTGACACAAAATCGGACTTTTTCTGAAAGGACACGGCAATTTTTTTCCGTATTTCGACTCTGTAACTAAAATCATGCCAAACTGCCAAGTTTTGTAAAAATCACAATAGAAGTTTTTAAAAAATTAGCTCTCAAAATTTTAGCTCCTCAATGTTAATTGAATTTGGTATATATTTGTTAACATCTCTTCTTTTATTAAACTTATTTGATTCTTCCTCTCACATTTCGAAAATTAAGTTTTTTTCAAATAAATTCGCCCATTTTTTGTAATTTATTTTTAAAATTTCTATTTTTTAATAATTTTTATAAATTTTTCGAAAACAATTTTGAATTACAACCTATTATACCTAGGTATTCAATTTTGTAATTTTTGGTGAGAAATTTATGGGGAAATTTAAAAATGCTTCTTGGCTCATTTTTTTTCAATTTGCACCAAGATTAATTCACTTGGCGAACTTCTTAATATATGGCAAAATATTTTCCTTTCTCTTTTTACATTGTGTATGAGGGGGAAAAAGTCACATCGTTCTTACTTTCAAATAATTTTAATAGAGTGCCCAAACCACATTTGATGTTATTATCGCTTTCAACAAATATATATATATAATCACGTATTTCTTCGGAAGTTTTGCGAAAAAAAAATCCAGTTTTTTGCAAGTATGCTCAGAAATACATCTACTTTAAGATGATAGTAAAATGTTTATAGATTATAATTCAAAATTATTTTCGAAAAATTTATGAAAATGATTTAAAAATACAAATTTTAAAAATAAATAAAAAAATGGGCGAATTTTATTTGAAATGAACCAATGAACCTAAATTTCGAAATGCGAAAGGAAGAATCAAATAAGTTTAATAAAAAAGAGAGACTGGTAAATATATACCAAATTCAATTAACATTGAGAAGCTAAAATTTTGAGAACTAATTTTTTAGAACGTATTCGTGCGATTTGTACAAAACTTTGCAGTTTGGCATAATTTGATTCGTAGAATCGAAATATGGGAAGAAGTTGGCGTCATTTCAGAAAAGCTCTATTCTTTGTTAAAATACGTATATTAGAACAATGCTATATAGAAATCTAAAACATAATCTAAATCGCGCTTTCCGAGACATGAAAAACGCAAGTTGAATTTCGTAAATCGGTCCATACGCTCAAATGCAAAGGGAGATATATAACTGTCCTTTTTTTTTCGCAATTTACATCTCTGGTACTCATGCTGAATGGTTATACTGTTTCCCTCACTGTCGCTTTTTTATTAGCGTGGAAAATTCATGACAAACCTTTGCCAGCCACTTTTGTAAGCGGTCGTGATCGACTGCCTCGGCTTTGCAAGATGAGTATTAATGCAATATTATGCTTTACAGTTTTGCTAAGTGATGTTGTTTTCTTATAACTAAGTTAAAAGCTGCTTTAATATTACAATAGACACTGCTAATGATATTCACGCAAGTGATTATGCTAAGTAAACCTAACTTGAAAATTCTCATCAGGATGTGAATTATCACTTGACATATCGGTTTTGAAAATACACACATATGTGATAAGTAAGCAGGCGAGTAAGAGCAAGATTGATGAATACAGACCAATGATTATTATGATGATTCTTTTTTTCTTTTTCTGATCACTTTTTAACTCATGTAAATAAATCGTTAAGTAATAACTCGATGAGTATTAGTTATACCTTTCCCGTATTTTGGTAGTAGAATTGAAAAGGTTTCTACCCAATATATCGATGTTTCGATTTCAATGGACTCAGCTTAGTACAATGGTCCTATGGTCAATGATTAAAGTTCAGATATTTAGTAACATTTTCAAAAGTATTACAAGTGAGGAATTTGCTTTTATAGCTTTCGCTTTGAAAGTAACATTTTTTTAAGTAGAGAAAATATGGCTTCTGAAAAAAATGTTTGAAAAATTAAAACTAAAACGAACTGTTGAATGAAACTGTTACTAAACATATTTCAGAATGTTGTCTTAATAGAGAGGAAAATGGAACATGTGATATCATCTTTTAATTGAAATAATGAATATAACCATATTGAAGATTAACTCGACGTAAACTTGACGGAAAAGAACTTAAACACTAGCACTAATTACCAAGAAATATGTACCGGGTATGGTAATAAACTTAACTTTTATTGAAACGAAAAGAGAATTTTATCAACTCATCGACAACTGAAAAATGTTATGCACTTTGTATGAGAGCTTAAATGTAATCTCTTCAATTAATTTCCTAAGCTAATAATGAAATCGCATTCAGGACTTTTTTAATTATACAAAAGTGCCATTGACAGAAATAATTCACTTTCAAAAATAAAATTTGCCATTAAAAATGTACTTGACTGGAGGAGCTTTAAACGCTAATGTAAAATAATGTGTATCAGCTTTAGTTACCTGATAACTACGTATGTTAATCTTGTCTTCATTTAATTCACGAAAAATCCGAAAACCATGGTTGTGAATTTACTTAAAACGCATTTCGTTCATAAAGATATCATCATCGATTCTTTTATGAATAACTTGCAAAGCTTTAAAAGTTCTTCAAATGTTCCAGCTTTGAGAAAGTTATATGACGGAGTTCATTACTTTAGATTTTAAGCGAAACAGAAATTCAAAAATGCGATGTTAAAATTTGCGATCTTCTCTCATTTTTAAAATGTGAGAGTGAATGTCGTGAATCAACACTTTACGTGACAAGAAACGTTTCTCAACAAATTCAAATAATTTCCAGATACCCAAATGCTGTAATTGATTTTGTCCTTTATATTATAAGGTATTTCTCCCGCACTCTTAGCATGCCTTCGTGATGTAGTGGTCAGTACACTCGGCGTGTACTTGAGAGCTCCATGGTTCCAGTCCCGGGGAGGGCATTGCATATTTTCCCCTCTCCTGCTTTCAAGAGATACCTAATGTTTCTACAATCTTATAAGGTACTTTCTCCATCCTGTCCGCATGCCTTTGGTGTGTAATTGGAAGCATAGTCGACTCGTGTTCGAGAGATTCAGAATTCGAGTCCCGGTGATAGCATTATGCGTTTTTTCGCGTCTTCTGTTCCAAAATAACCTAATGCCTCTACAAGTGGCGTTCGAACTAAAAACGGCGTGGGTGACATTTCATCATCACCAAGGATTTAGCGATTGGCTCATCTAATCCCCAGTCACCATTTAAAAGGAGGAGTATGTAAGGCATTTTCTTCGTCCTTTCCGCATGCCCTCGTGGTGCAATTGGAAGCATACTCGAGGCGTATTCGAGTGGTCCGGAATTCGAATCCCTGCCAGGGCACTGCTAATTTTCTACGTCTCTTGCTTCAAATAACCTAATAACTTTTTAATCTAATTTTTTTTTTCTCAACAAGCACTGCAGACCAAAATGTTTATCATCCTGAATTTTCGATCATAAATCCCTGCTAAAGTACGCATGTTTGACATAACGTTGTTTCAAAAGATTGAAAGCTACCCTCTCATTGCCATCAAAGTGAAAGCCATTATTATTCTTAAGAAAATCGGTAAATGGTCAACATTATCTTAAAATTTAGAATCAATTTACGAAAATATCCGCCAAGAAAGAGCATTAAGTCTTAGTGACTTTTTGGGTGAGGATAATTAATGATACCAGCGGGGATGGGTACAGTTTACCATTTATAATGATATGGCCATGGAATTCAATTCTACGACTGCAAAATTTAATTTACTTTTTAACTTAATTTATAGTCCATATTCAGAAGCAGATCAGAAAACTGATTTCGAACGCTTAATACCTTCGTCTTCATCTTTAGCTGGAGTATCATGTATACAGAGTATAACATGAACTTGAAAGAATCAGTTCTTGAAAACTGAATTCTCAAATTCTTAAAATAAAAACAGGTGATGCAGAAACTGATACTGTCTATTATATGTAACAAACGGAGTGTAATGTCGTCTATTTTTGTCGACATTAGCATGGAACGCTATCGATAGTCTTGAACGTACGAGTTTTCTGTAGTTTATCTCGTAGATCTTCTGTTAACAATAAAGGATACTGTTCTTTAACTAACTTCCTCTTTAATTTGCGGTTGTCTGTACCCTGTACCGTAATTTACCATAGTGTACCTTTGGATTTGCACTTGTTTTCTATCTGTATATGTTATTCTCGGCTTGACAGGTTATTACCAATTCGACTTCCCTTCTAATGTTATTCCAGATGGCATTTTCATAACTTTTTGAAATTTTGGCATGACCCATTTTTTTCTATTGCGTATTGCTACAACTACTTAATGTTGTGCAACGAAATTAAGCTAATTAATTAATTAATTTATTTATATTCTAAATTACGCTACACAGTGTGTGTTTTATTTAGTTTCTGTGTTTTTGGTTCTCCTTTAATTAGAGTTTAGTACTCAAGATAGTTAAGTTCGTAATTTTCGTTTTCGGAACGCGATTGGCAGCAGATAATGGGAATGGGCTTTGTTTTTCATGTTATAATCTGGATTTTAAAATACTTAATTTGAGTTTCCATGATATAATTATACAAGAAGAAACACAAAGATTTGCTGTTTAATTTAAAATTACTTTCAAGTTGATAGCTTAATTAGTTTGTGAAATATGCTCATTTAATTAACATAAATTTGTAGCTTTCGTAGGATTTCGTGTGATTGCTACCTTGTCATTTTTTAAGCTGCTTTGGGGTTCTGCTGTTTTTATTTTGGGAGTTTCTGGAGATATTCAAGAATGTTGAATTAACGTTTTGAAAAGTAAGAATTTTTATGCTGTTTTCTTCGGGGCGTTTTTGTCAGGAACTGTCACCCTTTTGAGGGAGTTTTGGCGCTATTGGTAATGGTTTGTAACAAAAAGCCGGTGCACGCCATTTTTCGGCCTCTTTTTCGTGTCTCTTGAGCGCTCTTGAACTCGCTTGATTCTTGGTATTAGTCAAGTGCATTTCGAGGCCGACGGGCAATTTCATGCTTCCTCTTTGCAATCTCCTGTCCTCCTGTGAATGACGTGCTTCAGAATAGCACTGAGGGGTTTAAATATAGTTCCTCTGAGATATAGATGTAATCCCCTAGTCTACTTAGATTCTCGAAGGAAGTTGTACTGTATTACTGTGCCATCAGTTAACCATGTGCTTCATTATTCTGGGGCTGCTACGGTCCTCCATATCTTCCTGGTTCATCAAGACCATCCCCTAGTCATTTAGTTACTCGAAAATTCCACTTGGAGGTTTAATTGGTTCATCTTCTGTCACACCCATGTTCGCGGAGATGTGGACGTTGGTGGTTCATCAAGACCATTGCCTAGTTATGTAATTATTCGGGGATTCAACTCGGAGGTCACCTAGTTCATCTTCTGTCGCACCCATGTTCCTGGAGATGTATACATTGCTGGAGGAGGCCATCAGCCATCTTTAGTGAATTTCTACGTCCCGCCTGCTGACCTGTATGCATCCGCTTTGCCGAAATCTTTCCTGGGTTCTGTTTAATGTTGCCACTTGTTTGGATTCAAGCTAAGTGATCCTTCCTAGTGAACTTGATGAACCATTAAATTAAATTCAAGTAAATAATTCATTTAAAGTTAGAAATGTGTAAATTCATGTTTATTCTTTTAGCTCATGGTTGTTCTTAAAATTACAATTGCTGAAAGAGTCGGAAGATTTAAGTTTATATAAGTGTATAATAATATAATTAAATAATCAATTAATTTTATTTTGTAATAATAAATTTGATTCATTCTAATATGCAATATTTATTTTCTTATTTTTGACTCCCGGGAACATAAAATTCTAAATGTCAATAGTTTAAATTAATTTCAATAGTAAAAGTCTGTTTCATTTATAAATTTAGTATGATGTTTGATTTTTTTACTGGTAAGCTATGCGTGACACCAACATCAGATATCATTAGGTTGTTCGGGTATTTAATTAAATAAACACAACGTACTTTAACTGCTTTATTGTACTACCACTAAAAGGTATAGTTTATATTTGATGTTCTTCAAAGTCATGCATATAACATTACTTAATTCATTTAATTATTAAAATTTTAAAAAATAGCTATGCAAATATTTATGTACTATTTTTAATATTTTCCTTCAGTTATATGAATTATATCATTCGTAAAATAATTATGCTATTGGATAAGGCGTAGGGTCTTGGACCCAGGCAGCCTGGAGCTTCATCAAAATTTTCTCCCGTGCAGATTATTAAATAACTTTGCTTTTTACATCATAACACATGTGCAATGGTTTATATTAATTAGTTTTCCAAACTCCAATAAAAGCATAGAAATGTTTCATATTGTTAGATTGATTTTATAATTAGTCGACTTCATCGTGTAGTACAACTCACGTGATTCCAAGTACTTAAAGCAAAATCCTTGCATCATAAATACAGATATTGCTTTACAGTTTCATGCCTTTAAGGAATTGTGAGAATTACTCTATTCCATATAAATCTAGTCATAAAAACAATGTTATTTTTAATTAAAATAATAAAGGTCATGTAGGAGAAATAAATAATGACAATTTAATAAATATCCATCAATCATTTTCTAAAATAATAATTTTAAATCTATCGTACTATGATTTTTTTTCTATACAAAGATTTTTTTAAGAATCAAACGAATTCTGCCTTTTCGAAATTAGAGCATCGAAATGAAAGCTTTTTAAATCAAACTGGAGATTTAGCATGATAATAAATTAGATTCATCCATGAAACTGCTAATTAGTCGCGCGTTCCTTCTCAAATTGCTGAGAGAATCACTAATCACTGGAACAGGAATGAATAAATATTCAAGTAAACATCCATCTAACCCTTGAATGTTAGCTCTGTATTTCATTAATAACAGCATTTAGGTCCAAGTGGATTTACCTAAAGTAAATTCTTAAATCTTAACGGAACTATGCGAGCTAAAGTGAGAACAGTTCAGAGAATTAATCGAAAAAGAAGTTTCATTTAAAAGAATATTTACTTCGGTAAATAATTAAATATTTTTTTAACTTTTAGAATTTAGTCACAGCTTGTATAGTTGGAAATTATTTAAATTTCTTTTAATATCAAAATACAGCTGACGTTTACGTTTAGCATTTATTTCGGAGCAGAAAACTTGAGAAATCAGTGATGCTTTCGCCGAGTTTTCAGTCCGAAATAATCAGTAGCCAGACGTACTTCCAGCGGAACTACAAGTGTATGCTGTAAGGAAGGAGAAAATACGTGTTACAGATGAGAGTTTATTCAATGTTCGAGGATACAACTAATAGAGAATACAAATGTCATATACCTTCCCTCACACGGCTACTGCTCCATCTGGTTATAGTATGACCTTAATTAAGAATTATGCCAGCCTGAATGCGCTCTAATGACACTGTGCTCCTGCATGTTCGACTATATACTGGAGCTTTGCTCTGAAGTCTTTGATTAGGATTGCATTCACTCCAGGGCAAGCTATAATAGATGTGCTTTGATGACATTATATGTTCGACTATATGCTGAAGTTGTTGCTCTGAAGTCTTTGTTTTGCAGTGCATTTCCTCAGGGACAAGCTGTAATACATCTGCTCTGATGTGACTGTGTTCTGATGATACTGTGTCCTTGTATGTTTGACTGTGTCTGGACTTGTTGCTATGAAGTTTTTATCAAGAAGTGCATTTCCTCAACGACAAGCAGTAATAGATGTAGTCTGATGATACTTTGTCCTTGTGTATTCAACCATGTACTGGAGCTGTTGCTCGGAAGTCTTTGTTTAGGATTGCATTTACTCCAGGAAAAGCTATAACAGATGTGCTCTGATGACATTATGCCCTTGTATGTTCGACTATATACTGGAGTTGTTGCTCTGAAATCTTTGTTTAGGAGTGCATTTCCTCAGGGACAAGCTGTAATACATCTGCTCTGATGTGAATGTGCTCTGATGATACTGTGTCCTTTTATGTTCCAATATATACTGGAGTTGTTATTTCTCTGAAGGTCTTTGTTTAGGAGTGCCGGAACAAGCTGTAATAGATCTGCCCTGATGCGAATGTGCTCTGAAGATACTGTGTCCTTGTATTATTCGACTACATACTGAAGTTGTTGCTGTGAAGTCTTTATCTAGGAGGGCATTTCCTCAATGACAAGGAGTAATAAATGTAGTCTGATGATGCTTTGTCCTTGTGTAATCGACTATGTATTGGAGTTGTTGCTCTGAAGTCTTTTTCTAGGAGTGCATTTTCTCAAGGGCAAGCTATAATAGATGTGCCCTGATGCTAACTGTATCCTTGTATGTTCGATTATATACTGGAGTTGTTGCTCTGAAGTCTTTGTTTAGAAGTGTAAGGACAAGCTGTAATAGATCTGCTCCGATGTGAATGTGCTCAGAAGATACAGTGTCCTTGTATATTCGACTATATACTGGAGTTGTTTTTTGTCCTTGTTTATTCGACTATGTACTGGAGTTGTTGTTCTGAAGTCTTTATCTAGGAGTGCATTTCCTCAAGGACAAGCTGCAATAGATGTGATCTGATGATACTGTGCCCTTGTATGAGTTCTTTCAACTCCGCACGTTAAACACCCATATCTTTCCTAATTTTTCGTTTCAGTCGTTTTCCTTCCGTGAATTGTAATGCATTATTGATGTCTATGACTTGAGAAAACCAAAAATATTGAACTTAATTTTTTAAATATTTATGGGTTTTTTACATGACTTCGTAGTGTAACGGTTAGCATACTCGGCGCGTATTCGAGAGGTCCATGTTCGAGTCCCGGCGAGGGCACTGCACATTTTTCACATCTTCTGCTTTACAATAACGTAATAAATCTACAGTGGCGCCCGAAATGAAAAACGTAGTGCATGATGATTCTTCACCACTGGGATTTGGCGATTGGGTCCCCTAATCCCTAGTCGCCCTTTAAAAGAGACCCTCCCTTCTGCATATCTTCATGGTGTAAGCATTAGCATACTCAACGCCCATTCAAGAAATCCAGGTTCGAATCCTGGCGAGGACACTGCTCCTTTTTAATGCCTTCTGTTTTAAAATAATCCAATGACTCTATACACTGTTTGAAAAAGTTTACATATTTTTACTGACGAGTAAATTTAACGAGTTTGGAAATAGGTAAAAATATGTAAAATAAATAAAATAAACATAAAAACTCAATATTAATTCAAAACTGATAAATGCAGAATAACTTAAAACACCAAATACACTTAAAAACCGTTAAAAAATAATTTTTACCGTTAAAAATGTTTTTGCCGTAGAATAATTTGGCATAGAAGTGCTTGTTTTGCATAAAATTTCTATGACAAAACAAGCAATTCGGCCAGCGGGTAAGAGGACAAAATTTTTGGTGCAAAAAACTGAAAGTTAGCGTTCGGGCGCACTGGGTAAAAAGACACTTAAGTTGGTGCACCAACTGATTTAAATTCACTATAATTCTAAGAATTTCAAATGTAAACAAATGGAGGCCTCGTTAACCACTTCAACATTTAAATTGTTGATAATTCTATACCTATTCCACGCAGACTAACTACAGAAAAAAAAATCTTAACGTTAATATAAGAACAACATAACTGAATGACTTTTTTATTTCAAAATACACAATTCGCCATCATGTAGTAACAAAAAACTGAGCACACCGAGCCGGGTAACAGAGTGTGAATATATATATATATATACATATATATATTTATAATGCAATTTACATATATATATATATAGGTTTGGAGGGATCGATTGCAATGAAAAAGGGAGATGCAGAACTACATGTTATATAAGGTATTTCTCCCACCTTCTTTGCGTGCCTTCGTGGTGTAGCGGTTAGCACGCTTGGCGCGGATTCGAGAGATCCGTGGTTCGAATCCCGACTAGGGCATTACTCATTCCTTCACGTCTCCTACTACAAAAATAACCTAATATCTCTACAGTTATAGCAGGCCCATATACAAAATTTCAACGTTATACAGCTAACCATTTTTATGTTATGCTCCATGAATAAGTACATGCAGACTCCTCGAAGAAAAGTCTCTTTTGAATCCATTTTAAATCCATTTTGCAATCCGTTTTCGTGAAAATGTCCTATACTCTGTCCGTAAGAACAGATGTCACGCAAAAAGATAGTTCAAATAGATTCGAGAGCAATCAAAATGTATAATTTCGCTGAAATATGATACCCGAAATTTTTTGTGATTACAATACTTCCTTTACTTCGTACAAGCAAGCAAAAAGAGTATTCATCTTCCGTATAAGCCTATCTCCGTATTCTTGAGAATTTATTTGTTTAAAGGAGGGATATCTGGAAAGCTTTTTGTGATAAAATAGTCTGCGTTATATGAGGAAAATCATGAAAATTCACCCATGAACCCAACTGGCTCTCTAGTAATAATCGAACCCATGTCGATCAATCTATAAGTTATTTTGTGTTAACTAAGGAATTACTGCGATTTAAACCTTTACTATAACTTCTCCTTTCTGCAGTCCTCACCAGAATGCAAATTAGTTGCTTTGTACATTAAAACTGAGAGTCTGAATATTTAGTTTAGAGCTCTGGCAGTCACGTCTTGCTGTTACTTACTACCGACAGCTCTGCTTAAGTTTCATTCCGGGTTTAGCGTCCCGATAAACCCGGAATAAAAGCTAACTAAAACTATTTAAAACAAGTTTTAAAATAAGCGCCATTAACAGTCTCAGCGAGCTTTAGTAGTTTCTTTTATGTGCATTGTATTCGAAATTTAACTTCTTGTTACGCTAATTTAAATCCGGGAGTAGTGGAGTAACGGAAGTTCGTAGTTACGCCTCTCTGTACCTTTAAGTCTTAAAAATAGACATGTTATTTCAGCGTTCTTATACACTTTGTGATTCATTTCAGAGTATATAATAACTCGCTGTGAGTCTAGTGGGATCTGCACGACTTTGATGCAAGCCTCTAGACACAGTAAAACATTGCCAACCAGCATCTGAATGTTTTATATAGTCGGCTATTAACGTAAAGAAACTGTTTTCGCTATAGTACCACAAACAGATTTCTTTAAAAAGTTACGGGTTGAAACTTGCATGATAGTTTCAAGGACCGAACAATTTTTCTCATCAAATCCTTTCGACGCGTAACACCAAAATTTCACCATACTTGAAAGGATTTTGGCCCGCCAATATTTTAACATGTCCATAGAGAAGGCATGGATGTTTGTTGGTGTATTGTGTTTGTGCAGCATGTGAACACATGGATTATTAGACAGCGAAAAGACCTTTTGAGTTGTGTAGGTGGTAAAGAAAAAGAGGTAAGCACTCAAATCCGTTTCCAAGGGCGCGATCCATCAATATTGAGGTGGAACTGTACACTTAGCGCAATGGGACAATACCTATGCAATCAATGATGAAATTCGAATGCCCCATCCAGTTCATTCCCTCTCGCCTGTGATAAAAGGTTTCTAAGGCAAAAGAAGTATATCTAAGTCAGTTATTTTGCAACAGTTGGTGTTAGTTCAAAGTCCCATATGAATAATGTGCTACATCTGTTGTTTTATGTGAAGCACAGGGTGTTTATAAAATCCCGGACCCATTTGGATGTTTAATAACTCATAAAACAATAAAGATAGATTAAAATTAATAACACAAATGGTTAGATAGACTCAATAAGATTCATGACCCTTGTCAATGAAGTTCCACGTGTGTCCCCTTCGTCGCACGGACAATATCAAGTCGATATTCAACTTCACGCCAAGTACCGGCAAGCATGTCGGCATCCACGGAGGCTATTGCGGTTTTAATTCTGGCTTTTAGGTCATCCATGTTCGACACTTTCCTCCTGTAAACGTTGTCCTTTACAAATCCCCAAAGGATAAAGTCCGGCGTTATATCAGGTGATCTGGGTGGCCAAGGAACTGGACCTCCTCGCCCAATCCATCTTTCTGTAAAATGATCATTCAAAGAACTACGAACGATGATACCCCAATGAGGTGGTACACCATCTTGTTGCAAAACGACACGTGCCTGAAGCTCTTCTAGTTGTCGAAATACGAAGTTTTCCAATATGTCTAAGTATACGACTGATAAGACATTCTTTTCTGTAAAAAAAAAAGGCCCAATGACTCGGTCGTGCGTTAGTCCACACCACACATTAACCTTTGGGGAATCACTTTGTGCCTCACTGTATTCATGGGGGTTTTCAGATCCCCATATGCGCAATTATGGCGATTAACAATACTAAAAATACTAAAAATAATGATGCAAATGAGCAGACGATATTTAGAAAGGTACAGATATTTAAACTGGAAAATGAAATTATCTGAAATTAACCATACTCGCAGACGATATTTACAAAAGTTAAGATATTCAAACCTGAAAAGGAAAATATATAAGTTATTCCATCAATGAATACCATAAGTTTGTTTATATCTTCATTATTTTACGAGTTATTAAACATCAAAATGGGTCCGGAGCTTTATAAACACCGTGTATTACCACCAAAACAGCTAACCATCAAACAAACAAACACAGAACAAATATTTTGAGTTTATCCTACCTGACTACTTGCAAGTGCTTGAATAATGAATAAAATGTTCAAACTCAATTTTAACAGTCAACCTGGACCTAAATTTAAAACTCAAAATTTCCTCTCACATGGGTTATAAACGCAAAAGTTTAAATCTAAAGTTGAGTAGAAACAACACGTTAGTCTAGACTGGCAAAAACATATCGAACACGTATTTACCAAACAAGATCTAAACCTTAGTTTAAAATATTCCCAGGGAATGTCAGTCTTAGCTTTGCAAAGAGTTGGTTTTCTTTAATCGGCAAGGCAGCGGAATGCTGGCCGAATTCTCACTGTCATTCGTAAATCTCTAATCTTTCTTGTGAAAGTAATTGCCACTCAAATCTACATAAATTCTGGAATGAGTGAATTCCGTGGCGAAAACGGGCAGAAAGGAAACAATTAAAATTAAATAGCATTGCGTCAGTAGAAGAAATAAATCCCACAAAACCACATAAATGACCTAATTTTATTAATCAAAGAATGAAAAAGAATGACACATTTTAACAACTTTTGTTTGCAACACATATTTTGAAAATAAGAGCATAATTAACAAAGAAAATATACAATGCGTTCATTTAGAATTAGCCTTAAGACATCATTTCCGCATGCATTTTTTCGTAGAAAACTATTTGGCCCATGTTTACCTATAACGGAAAAGGTCACGTTTAAAAGATAATATTTATAGCAATTAGAACTGAACATCTAAGGTATTCCATTTCTTCTGTATATTTTTGATTAAATTTAATTGTTCAGTGTCCTGTCTAGTAGACAAAATGTATTTTTAAGCTTAAAGAGCTATCACGTCCAGCGCCATGCGCGGCTAGGCGTCGCATTTCCGAGAAACGAAATTCTAGTAGCTCTGGTTTAAATGGGAGGTTTTCAAGAAATGTTTCGTCTAGCTAGGCCAAACTTGGCGAAACAGTTTGAAACTTTCCCGAAAATGTTTCGCCTAGAGCGTGTTCCATGTAGAGATCAACCAATCAGATGAAAGTTCTGCTTCTGAAGGATCACGGGTAATTTTCAATAGAGCGATGGTTCTCGTTGCGAAATCATGGACGGTGGAAATAGAAGCCAATTTAATTGAAGAAATACGAAAAAAGACGTATATATATTGCTGTTTTGTTGTAGTATAGCTATCTAAATCATTTTGAAATGTTTATATATTCATTAAATTTATAATCGGGGAAATTCCAAAGTAAACAATATTTTATGACGTGCTATTTATGATGATTTAGTTACAAATTA
>KK122371.1:135393-147721 GCA_000611955.2 Stegodyphus mimosarum
CACTTCCAAAAAAGTATAAATGTAAATGTACATTCACTCCACCTCTCTCAGCATCACAGCTAAATCCATAGCAACTTGGTATTTAGCGAAATATACGTACGAAAATAGCAAACACTCAATAGAAAAACACCGCATTCAAAGAATAAAACGAGAACTGAAATAACTACTCAAATTAACACGTAAGCATTTCGAATAAACCGCTACGTTATCTCACATTACCAATAAAACCGTTCTTTATAAAATAGAAAATACGCATGCGCGAAAGCTACATGTTTCCGTAGCTTCAAAATACCCAGTCAGCCATGTTCGCGGATATACGGAGTTACCCATGTTGGCGCGTTATTGCTCATTCAAAAACAATCGCCGCCAAGCAGTGGGCTAAAGCGCATTCCAACCATAGTTTGTTATTTAAGAATAGGCGCTTCGAGATCAGTATTGTTGGGTCGAAAAAACGTTAAGTTTCTGGTATAAACAAAGACTTAAAGCTTCCGAATCAAACAAAGCTGTTATAAATCTTTGTAAAGATGAATAAAATCTATTTGTTACACTTTTGCATTTTTATAAAAATAGAATAATTTTTAACAGAAATCACGAGTATTAACATGTTGTGCAATTAATAAAAATTAAAAACGATGAGTTTTTTTATGAAACCTCTACTGATTTATGAGTATTTTTAAATAAATACAAATCACGTAAACCACTAATGGGAATTTTAAACCGTTTTTAATTGCACGAACAAAAATAAATAAATGATTTTCAGATGCGTGCATCAAAACACTCTTCGTCACGAAACAAATTTGGCGCAAACCAAACAAGACATGTTGCAGCAGTTCCTTAGTACAGCTGAATGTGTGACAAATGATATATATACAGGCATTTATGAGAAAGAAAAAAATGCAGAACTCATTTAGACGGTTGTCTAATTAATCATCGTCGAACACAGACGACTGTGAAAGGTTAGCATATTGTGCGAGACGTTCCATTTCACCTCCACCCCCCCGCGTTCTATCCCTCGCTTCTTTCCTTGGCGAGGACTTCATAATTAATTACTGTTTAATTGCGACCGGAGAAATTATACATCAAAAAAGTCAAAAACAAAGAATGACGTATTGCGGGTCTTATCTAACTGAAAAGTATGGAACGTGGTATTTTGATTTATAATCGTTATTTGCATGAAAAGGTTTCTGGTTTTTCGTATTTGAAACAAATATTTCCGCAAGCTGCGAGAATGGAAGCTGTTGGATGGTTGGAATACTTTTGATTTGGAACTCATTTAATTAATTCCATAGTTAAAAGCGTAAAATTAAATGCGAGTCCTATCTGTGGGTCCAGAGAGGCAGAATCATAAATTCAGAATTTCTAAACGATAATTTCAAAAAATAATCTATTTTAATATATGTCGTAAAAATGATTTCTCACTTAAAATACCGAGTTTTTCTCCGTTCATTACAAATTTTTCTGTTCTCTTTGAGCCATTGCTTATCTGTTCCAAATGCTCCATAAAAAGAAGTGAAATAAACATCATAATATTAGTTAATTATATTAAAATTATAATCTTAAAAAAAACTTTCAGATTTTTTATTTCTTCTAAAACGGGCATTTTTGGGGGATTTACAGAATTTACTCTAACGCCATTTTCGGCTAATTAGATTTAAAAAAGTATATCTTAAAACTTCCTATAGACAGTATCTTGCGCTGGAGAGAAAAAAGTCTTATTCTCTACAGTGTTGCCACTACTCGTTTTGAAATTAGTGAGCTTTTTAATTAAAAATTTGTTCAAATTTTACAAAACATGAAATACACAATAAAAAAAATTCCAACTTCGGCTCGCCAGGTGCGCATGTTCGGGTGGAGGACAATGCTATTCAGAATTTGATAACTCTGAATACCGCTTTTTTTCTCAGTGCAGAAAACATACACAAATTCATGCAGATTCTTCATTATTTAGTTTCTTTTAATATTATACAGGGCGATAATATTTGGCGGCAACAATCTGAAAAGTATTGCGCTAAGTTGGAAAACAAAAAGTTGGAAGGCAAAAATCATCAATAAAGACTGATTGGGAATTTTAAAGTCATATGCAATCAAAAAATGCAAATTTGCATTTTAAAATTCTCTACAGTTTTAGCTTTCTAAAAATACCTTATTTTAATCTCTATGAAAATTAGAACAGTAAAAAATCTAGTGATGATTTTTACATAAAAATGGGTTTTCCTTCAAAGGTGATTTTTTATACTCGATGTACTTTTCTTATTACAACTCTCACAGGTATGTAAATTTTTTATGGCTTTTTTATTATGTTTCCTAATATTTACTGAAAAGAGCATTTTGTGATAAACTAAAAAAATATCGCAAATGTTTTCTCCCAACAAATGTGCTAAATTTTACTATTTCTAATATAAAAAAATCTATAAATTACTCTAAAACTCAAAATATTTCAAATGCTTATTTCAGTATAATCAGATATGTGTATTGTAATTACACAAAAAAATTCAAACGTGTATGTATTGCAGATTTTGAGAAAAGGTACATCGAAAACGGCTAATTTAACATTGTCGGTATAGAGGATTCCGACTCTCGTTAAGTGATTCGACAAAAAACGACGTTTTGAGACTAATGACCCTACTGGTCTAACGCCCCTTTGGAGTAAAAACAATTTATGTGTAAGTGTATGTTCTTTTAGTTTACTACATACAGCTTGATTCATACAACAACAAATAAATTTGATATCTCTATCATGGCAGTTCGCTTGGATGAAAAGTAAGGGCTGCTAACGGCAAAAATGATAGGATTGAACATGTTTCAGGCATTTGCGTTCTTAAAATCAAAAACATCTGATTCACACTAGCAGCTGTGAAAACATTTGTTAACTCTAAATTTAAAAAAAAATTAAAAATTTGTTTAAGTCGATTTAATGCTAACACATATTTTGCGAGCTTGCGAAAGAAATATTCTGGTTTAGAATTCAGTCAGTACTTACCATAAAGAGATCAAGAACTCCTTTGCATAAAGTTGATTTCCACAGGAATGATTCTGACCATACCGTGATTCCTCATTTTTGCAAAAAACAAGTCATTCATAAACCATTTTTACTGAGTATTTTGAAAAACGGAAGGTGACAAATGTCTATGAAAATTTTGTAAAACCTAAGCCTGCAGAAGATAACGACTTGAATGACGAATTCATTGCATAAATTAACTGATAGTTGCATGCCAACAAATGCGCTGTGGTTACAAGGATGCAAAATGCGTAAATAAAGAGTTCTGTGTTGCTAGACATGAGAGATAAGGGCTAGTGGCTCTACAGAAAATCGCGTCGCGAGAATTAGGAAATGAAGCCGCAAGGAATTCAAGTAGAAATTTGGAATTTGGAGAGTTATGATGGTGTTCCTGAAGAAGATGGCAATATTGAACATATCCTCAGGACATCCCGGAATATCCCAAACACATCGTCCCGAAAGATTAATGTCACATCCCAGTATATCCTCAAGACGTCTCAGAATCAACATCTTCAGAATATCCTCATATGTACCGGAACGCGTAATGACAGACCGCACATTCAGTTGAACAATGTTAAACGAATTACGCACACTACGCATGCACAAAAGAGAATCTGGCGCAATTACGAATTTGGCGTCATTTTAAAAGAAGATAAATATGATATATGGTTGATATTCTGTTATCTGGGCGTAAACAGTTCGGGTTTTTAAAACTTGTTAGGTTTCATTGCTTCATTACTTACAGTGTAAATATCGATTGTAAACTACCCAAATTTTTGTTTAAGAAGGATTACAAACCATAAAACATCACATGATGTTGTTTAGTGATTGTACTTGAGCTGAATATTTATTGATTGTACTTCTGAGGAATAAAAGCAATCGATTATTTACCATGCGTTCCATTCATAAATACTTTACCAACTTAAGGAATATATCTAGTTTAAATGACTGAATGAAAGCCAAAGAAATTATTACAAATAACTGATATTATATGTAATGTTTATGAATAAAATAAAGCGAAATGAAATGAAACAGACGCAAGTGCAATAAACAGAAAAAAAAAGTGTCCCTAGTATTGCAATCGTAAAGAGTCGCTAAGGCCTACATGACGAACAGGCTTGTGTAGGGTTGTTTATTTTTATTCGCCAGTATTTTCTCCCACGCCAACGGTGCACTATTGAGCATGCGCAATAAGCGAAATTCGTTAACATTGATCAACTCAATGTGCGGTTTGCATTACGCGACCGGGACACAGCCACTTAAGCAAGACATCTTCAAAATGTTGAATTACGATGTTCTCAGGTCATCTGAAAATCAAACTACTCGGGACGAAAAATAATCAAAATACTCGGATCCTAAGTGTGTCCCTGGATATATCGACTTTTATAGGACATCCTGAGGATATTCTGTGTTATCAGGGCTAAATGAGTAATTGTAAATTATTGAAGATATTGCCTGAAAACAAACCCTTATGCGTCATTTGGAGTAAAAATTAACTTAAGATCCGGTTCTCTTTTTGGAGAAGAACGGTATTTAAATACAAGTACCTTTATATTTAAGAAATAATATAATGGAAACAATAAATATACGAAGATGAAATTAAGATTTGGATGTCATGCCGAAACATTTCGATGAATAAATCAGATTCTTTTGAGCCCAAAAATACAAAGGAAATTATTCTGGCGTTTTGTAGTTAGCTGATATAGATAACAAACGCTCCGAAAGACGAAGCCCTTTTCCCGCATTCAAGAGAGACATATTATTTCTCAAAATAAAATATTTAAAGACTTTCCGAAAGCGGCATTGTAAATAATTTCTCTCTCATTACGCATCAATTCCTACAAAAATCAAAATTCCCCATTATATTCGAGATGACAGAATTTTATATTTGAGTTTCATAATGCAGACGCAAACAATGATTAGCTCCGCAAACTTGAATGAAAAATCTTCCTCTATTCTTTGGTAGTAAATAAATGGCTTCTCCTCTAAATAACACGTCACGTAAAGAATTTGGGAAAAGCAAATTCTATGGTCTGCAGTTTATTCATTCTGACATGAGCATTATTGTATATGACGACAGCAGAAGTTAAATTTTGATCAATCAATTTTTATGTTACACTTTGTGCACTAAATAACAGTTAAGGGGAGTTGTTACAAGAACATTTTTTGATTTTTATGTTGTGTTTTAAAGGCGTGTGTTCAATCAAACCCATACATATATACACTCACGTTTGTGAAAATTGCAACACCAAGAAGGAATCGTCATAATTGAATGCAATTTAATACACAGTTGAGTGGTAGTGGTACAAATAAATTATTAAATGTTCAAAGCAAACAAACAAGAACAAGAGATCAGAATCAGTATTTTGTGTGGCCACCACGCGCCGCAATAAGTGCTGCTACACGACGTGGCATGGAGTCAAACAAAGTTTGAATGTCTGACTGAGGAAGAGCATTCCATATCGTTTGTACGCGTACCCAAAGTTCGTCTGCAGACGCAACAGGACGAGGATCACGAGCAAGACGCCGACCAATGACATCCCACACATGTTCAATTGGCGACATATCCGGGGAACACGCAGGCCAAGGAAGAAGCTGTACCTGCTGCGCTGCAAAGAAGGATTTAACAATCCGAGCAGTATGAGGGCGGGCATTGTCCTGTTGAAATACAGCGCCTGGCAAGCTTTGAAGGAAGGGAACAGCTTCGGGCTGTAGAACTTCACGGATATACCGGTTGCTGTTCAGATTGCCCACAATTCGTAGCAATTGAGATCGTCTATGATATGCTATGGCGCCCCAGACCATAACTCCGGGTGTTCGTCCACTGTGGCGTTCGATAATGCACTCCGGAAGGTGGCGTTCACCGGCATAGCGTCTGACACGAATGCGGCCATCATGGTACCACAAATTAAAGCGGGATTCGTCAGAAAACACGACATGCTGCCAATCAGCACGCCAGTCTCTATGCTGATTGGCCCATTGTAGCCGCAGGCGGCGATGGTCGTGCGTTAGGGGGATCCTGTATAAAGGAGTCCGTGCGCGCAGTCCACACTGCAGCAGACGTCTACGAATTGATGAAGCACACAATGAAACACCTGTAGCTATTGACCACAGTGCTGCCAATTGTCTAGAGGAAGCTGTACGGTCCGTCCGCGCCATGCGGACCAGGTGTCTATCATCGCGAGCTGACGTCACATTTCGGGGTCCACTCCCGGATTTCCGAGTTGTCCGACACTCGTCCGTCCACTGCTTCCAAACGCGCATCACTGTGCTGCTGTTACGCTGCACACGAGAGGCTACTGCACGATACGACAATCCAGCTTCACGAAGGCCGATGATTCTCCCTCGTTCAAACTCTGTAAGTTGTTCAAATCTCGCTCTCTTTCGTCGACGAGGCATAAGTACAGATTGAGTTAACGTTTACCACTAGCAGATAACCACCGATAACCATACACGCCTCGCTACAGCCGTCTATTTATTCAAATCCATCAGCCGTTCAGAGGGCGCTGCTCAGCATACGCATGCGCTACGGATTTGCAATTCTAATCATTTGCATATTATGCGCTACTTTGCATTTCCTGAAAATTTCAGCTCACTCGCGTAAGTCCTTCATGGTGTTGCAATTTTCACAAACGTGAGTGTATTACCAAAAGATACAGATTTCCAGCTAATATTTAAAAAAGGAATTATGCTTCATTTCAAGATCGTTGATATTCTTTATGGTTTTAATTAATACTTGGAAAGAAACTTTTGTACGAAAAGAAGAAAGTCATGCTCAATCGAAATAAACAAGGCGCTGTCAACACAGATTTATTAATGGCAAAGCGCATAAGTCCATTTGCCTTAAAGAAAATATGTCTTCCTGAATAAGTTATTAAGAAATTGGTTTAGACTCGGCTATTCGATTATGGAAACGCACACTAAGATTACCTGCCTAAGGAGAAATCGCTAACTGAAAGAGGCTAGTATGCACAGTACAAGAAAATCCATGAAAAACTTCCATGCAGCCCTTTCAGAGGGATTTGAACCTGGTAAAACGACCAATCTTCAGGGTATTTGTTGATAGTACAAATTTCTAAGGAAATTTGGACTGTAACTATATAACGCATTAGCAAAATCATCAAAACACTCATGCGGCTAATACGTTTGTTGATATTTGAATCATGACCAAACTACCAGAGTTCAGCTGCCTTATTTACTAGGCTACCCATGGATGCCATTCGAGTGTGCTTAGGATCTAACGTATATTCTCTAAAATGTAGAATATAGCATTTTTTTTTGCTTATTACGTGCTACGCTTTAGGCACTACACTGAAAGGGAGGGATGCCCCGTGGAGGTCTTTTCAAGGGAAAATGGTTCGTATCCATATTACACATAGGGAAACTACGAAAACGCTCATGCAGTCAGCCCCCAATCAGCGGCGTTTACCGCTTGGCTGGTGGTGAGCCAAAATGTAGAGTTGGGAATATTTTTTCTAGTCTAAAACTACTCCAGAATGTGTCTACTAATAGCCAAGAGCATCAATCATCCACCAAATCCTTAGACAGCTTATATGTGATGATACTAATTTTCAAATTAGTACCATCAGTGACAATACTAATTGCAAATAAGTATTGTCACAAAATAAGGTCTTACCGAAACGCTATATAGTTCATTCTAAGTGTTGATGGAACATACCAGAGAACAGTTCTTCAGCCTTCATGGATCTCCTGTTCGTATTCCTTTGCCATCAAGCTTTCGAGGGAGTTTTGATAGAATATACCAGAGAAGGGGTCTTCAGCCTTCATGGGTCTCCTGTTCGTATTCTTTTGCCATCAAGCTTTCGAGGGAGTTTTGATGGAACATACCAGAGAACGAGTCTTCAGCCTTCATGGGTCTACTGCTCGTATTTCTTTGCCATCAAGCTTTCGAGGGAGCTTTCGGCTCGACGGTATTTTACGTGTTAAAGTGTCGTTAAGATAATATACATTTACAAACACAAATACCTTCTACCGAGCTTGAACGCAGGCCCAGCGATATTGAAACCATCAATGCTAACTATCATTTTGATCAGGGAAATGTTAGGACATACATTAGCAATAGAGGATGTTCGAAAAAGATGACTACAAATTTTAGTTTCTTCAGTATTGATCCTAGACTTGCACACTCCGCTACCAAGTTTCTCAGAAAAGTGAAATGTTTGTAAAACAAATAGAAAATACGGTTAAAATATAAGCATCAAAAATGCTAAAATTATATAAATAATTTCTTTGCATTATCTAACTAAAAATTATATATAATTCAATTCCAATTTAATGATTCCTTCCTAAAGACATTCTTGGTTTTAGTGCTTCATTCGTCTATTTTAAACCATCAAAATATTCTTCACTTAGAAGTTATTTTCCCGGATTTAAGGGTAACATTTCAAGTTTGTACATTTTCAAAAGTTATGCACAATCTTTCGTCAGTTGTTATCAAAATATTTAAAGGAAAATATGGAAAATAGGCTTACGTACGTGGTTATGTACATATTACATACATTTTCCTTGAAATTTGGAATTTTTCATCTTTTGTTACAAATGCTTTTACTTCTTTCTGTAAGGAAGGAATAGAAACATTTTGCTTCTTTTCGACTCTTTGTCTGTTTATCGAGGTGTCACTAATAAAAAGAGAATCATTAGACTTTGAGTCATTCTCCCACACATGCTTGAGTGGTGAAAGTATTCCAAACATCAACTTGAAGATCCATGACTTGAATGTCGGTAAAGGTATTTGCTATTTCACGTGTCTTGGTCCGAAGTGTCTGATGATCTTTAAAGAGGTACCCGCAGTAAAATATGTTAGCAATTCTGGAGCTGTGTGCATGGAGTGTGATATTGCTGTAGAAAATTTAAGACCTTGCCTTTATCTGGGAGCCTAATATTTGATAATAAGGGCATCTTTTGGTTGTGGGTCTACAAAGACAGGGGATGTTCGCCAACTTGTGGAATTCGATATTCTTTCATCTGTTCTGCACGTATAGAGATGGAATACTGGACTAATTGTCTGCAGTACGATGCGTAAACCGCTCTCACTAAAACCGCTGTGTTAGCGCGACAGTTGCCTTTTCGGCGCATCGAGCGAAGCCGCTATACAATCATTGGTTGTTGTTATTGTTGTCTTGTCCATGTAATCTCAAGGCAGAATGGTTGTCAGAGCCTCAAGGAGGTTGGACCTTCTACCTTCCACCCCAATTTTAAGGGTAAACACCCCGGAGGGTAAACCGGGTCCGCTTACAGAGTGCCTTCACTATTTTTATTCTTTGTTGGACAGCATACATCTCACTGAGCTTTTTCACTGTTTTCATGCCTGGTGTTAATAACCATTGTAGTGACAATTTGATAATTGGCGTAAGTAGGCAAAACAAGGCAGCATTTGTCTGTGAAAGCACGTCAGCATGCTTTTTGTCGGACACTATTTAACCTTTCGACAATGTATTTTGCGAGGAAGGAGATTTTATCAAATCTAGATAACTATACTCTTCCAGCGGAAATAAAAGGCCCCCTTACTTACAAATCGGTGATTTGGAACGAAATAATTTTTATAGATCACATATAATGTGACATATTGTAATTTGGGTGTCAAACTGTTGAAGATCTTTGATAAAAACCAACGAACGCAGAATCAAGTGATTACAAAAATGAAAATGGTTTGTTTGCTTAATTATTTATGGCAAAGTATGCAGGGGCTGTCTTCCTAACGAAAGGTATAAGCTGATGCAGTATTCTGTGGGAGTAAACTCTCTCATATTTATGTTGCAAGAAGGAAATCCGCGAAAATGCCTATGCAGCCATCTTATCAATTACGTTTTGAATTCAGGGCAAGTTATCAATATTCAACAATCTTACCAACTCAATTAGAAACAACAAAAGCTTAAATTTTCGGCTATCTGTTTAAGGTTATCTGCTTTAGGGATGGAATACCTATATGGAGAACTTTCTAAGAGAAACTAGCTCATATTCACAGTACACATGGGAAAACGGATCACCCAACCACAAAAACAACATGCCAGATTGTTTGTTTAGGACTAGATCGAGGTCGGACTCGTAGTATTCAGCTGTCTTAATTACTCAACCAGTGGTGGAGCTTTAAAAAAGGACTTTTAATGAAGGAAATGCCTCGTCAACGTTTGAAAAGATAGTTTTTGATGTCAGTACGGAAAAGGTAATGTTTTTAGCATATGCGCTATAATTGTTTACGCAAAAGACAATACTTCTTTAGAAACGAAATAAAACTAAAAAATGTCGAAGGCCTTACGAAAAATTAACCAGGTATTTGAGTACTAACTGACAGATTCCTACATACAAACAGCAACCATTTGGCGCTTCTTGGCGATGAAACAGATTTTCGATCTGAGCAAATCTATTAAACGTGAATTCAAAATCGCATATAAAAGATTGCTATTACCTCAGTTTTTTCTGGAAATGATTCTGAAAAAAAATTCATTCTCAGCGTTTTTAGCGCCTCAAAAGAAACATCAACCACAACACACATATGAAAGGAAAAGAAAACATGATTTAATTGTATGAGACACCAAAGCAGCTTCTAGAGTTGCCGCAATGGTTAGGGAAGACAAAGTCATAAATGGTGTTATTGTCGAAGTATCGGCAGGTCAGGATAATACCCAGGTGAACCCACCAGCGGCAGAGCGGTAAAGTCGCTGAACACTGGTAGTTCGTTCCGGGGTTCGAAACCGGCAAACGGGCTGGCTGCATGAGCGTTTCGTGATTTTCTCCATGTGTAGAGCGTATACGATCCAGTTTCCTTTGGAAGGTCCTCCCTGAAGGTATCTCTCCTCTTAAGCAGATAGCCCTCGAGTGCTTTGCCGTAAGCAAATAAAGCAAACCAAACTTAATACCGCAAGTACCGTAACCGCCGGGTAATGTGGTCAGGTTTGTCCACGGCTATTCTGATAACATAAGCCGAATAATAACATTTGAGGAAAAATATACTTCAGTATAACAGAAGAATATAACTAAATTAAAAAAAAACATAACAAAAAACATATAAAAGGGCACTTTCGACAGCATTTTAATTAGGAAAATACAAAAGTGTATTTATGAACGGTTCACGACTTTTGTAGAAATTTTTTGGCCGATGTTGTATATCTAATTTTAGTAGTCGAAGGACAGCTTTCAATGGAAGAGAAACTGCTAATATAAAATTTAAAGTTAGGCCAAAAAAAGCAAATTTAATTTAGCGTAGGTATTTTCAAGGTGTTTCTTTTTATTAGAAAAAAAAAGAAATTCTACAGACATTTTATTGTTTCTGAAGAAAAGTGACTTGTCTCTGATACCCTCAAAGTCGATAGCCATTATTGAAACTCCAGTCAAATTACGGTTACTTATTTTCTTGCGTAAGTTTAATGGCTGACTAAAACCGAAACTAAGATGCTTGGCGAGTTCATTCGGCGATATTTTTCTGTAATTTGGCGGTTTTGTATAAAGCAATTAAACTTAGTTGGCAATTTTACTTCAGTTTTAAAAATATATTCTGTAATATTTTAATAATATTAGCGGAATTATTGGTCACAGTAAGCGATTTATTTTTCATGCTTTCGTGTACAAAATGGAGGGACTTCATCAATACGATAACAGTATCCGAATGATAACATTAACCACTATCACATTAAGCCACGTCCACTGTACTCCATTGCATAGTTAGCATTGTTTTAAGAAATGCAACGAAACAAATCGCTATATATGATTGGCATTTTTGTTTGTGCCTATATATTACGTTATTGTTGTTGTTGACTATTATTCACTTGTCTGGCCTTTTGGTCACCCTAAGCCCACGAAAATCGTCGTGGCAAGATAAGCTTGTGGTTGGCAACAGCCTTGAACAGCTTACAGGTGATAGTTCCGGCCCTAACGTTGATGGACATCACACTGGGGAGATGGGTCCGAGGGTTAGAATTATGGATTAATGTGTAGTTAATTGCAGTTATTTGTTAATTAATTATTGAGTGAGTAAATTATATGCATTAATTTATGCTTATTCTAAATTTTTCTTCACGAATTGTATTGCTTATGTTATTGAATCAATTATTCTTATGCGAGTTAAACAGAGTTCTCATTCTTACGTTACGCGTTCGTTGGTAATAAGCCTTCGGGAGAAGGAGACAATGGGAAATCGGTTGTTTCTGCGTAATATTTGAAATTTAAAAATACTTCCTTTTTATTCACATGGTTGAAATTTATACTTCTTAAAGAGAAAAAATTTACCCTTCTTATGAACCTACTTTCATGACTGTACGTTGCCCCGTTGGAGAATTATGCCCATTTAATTGCTAAAATTGTTGAATTTCGTGT
>KK122371.1:150641-168823 GCA_000611955.2 Stegodyphus mimosarum
TGAAGATTACCTTGATTTAATAACTTTCATACTCCTTTGATTAAAATTTGAGTGTGTTTACGTTTCTTGATTTACTAAATATTATCGTAATAATTCGTATCGATTCAAACTAGCTTTCGTGCTTTAAAAGTTCGTTGAATAATTAATTTTATTACCATCTCACCATCTAGTGTTATTATCAGTAAGAAGATGAATGTGTTTAAGGCATTAAACAAGCTTCATGAAATTAAGCAACAACCTGCTGCTGCACACACTGAAGAAAAGCTGAAATTTATTTGATCTACGCCACTTTTCACGCATACTCGCCGCATTTTTCAATATCACACTTGAAAAAAAAAGAAGTACCACGTCTTACTGGTGAATTTGATTTTCCTTAAAAGCTCATAAACATCTTCGCTTGTTAAATTCTATCTGCACATGAGTTAAGCTTCATCTCTTCAGACACTCATTGCCTCATATGATTAATATACGTCACTTGGGCATGGCAACATCTAGACTCGAATGAAATGCTTAGAACAGAAGCAACTCGGGAAAATTCTGTCCCATCAGAGGGGGAAAAAAGTCGAGGCGTAGCTTTTGCCATTTATTTATCACGTGTTTCGCGTTGAGGGGGGGATGAGATGGAATGGTTGGCGCCAAAGCTCGATCAAAGATAGTGTGGAGCTCAGTGTTGCGTAATTCTATTTTCCAGTTGAGGGCAACTTATCAACGCTAAGGCAATGAAATAAACAAACTCGTCTTCACTTCTCTACTTTGAGAGGATTTGTGCAGCATAATAAACAGCCCTTCAGTTTCAAGGGATTCAATGAAATCTAATTAGCAGAGAGGGAAAATATTTCTTGCGGAAACCTCAACTTTTGAAAAGATTTTATGGAGTTGGTTCTGATAAAATTGATTTTTAAATTAATATTTAAAGTAGCAGATATTCCGAACTTGTATGCGCTACAAATAAATGGTTACACTTAGGATTTTGAATGAGGCAGTTAAGGTTCAATAGTGTACAAAAATTTTTTTTCAATGGCGGGCACTTGCCTATAACGGCATTTGCCACTACTAAGGCCAGAGGTGGTAACCATTTTAATGTGGAGGCACCTAATAGGCGGCCTCTATTACCTTCTATGAAGGGACAGACAATTTGACATCCATGCCTTCTCCGGGATTCGAACCCGGGCCCTTTGACATCACCCCTATCTACTATACCGTCTGGGCGGCTGGCGTCCAAATATCATAGAATGCATCTGCTACCGGCAATGGATGAAAGCCGGCATTTTACAGAATACATAGGAATTTATTAGAATGCCGAAAACTGGATGTACGAAATGACTAACATTTCTTAGTCATTCTATAGAATACCAAACGACAAGCCTGCGCGGTATGAAATACATCTTCGATTCCTTTAGAAAATTCATTTTACATATATTAATACATCTTTCTATATACAGGGTGTGTCAGTACAGCGATGACAAAATTTCAGCAGAGATAGAGTACACCTAGACGATGGGAAATCACATAGCAATGCATGGTCGGAAACGTTTTCCAGGCGCGGTAGTGACGACACAAAACGCAAAAGGACACATACAGTGACACAAAATATGTTTTATTATTAGGTATTTCTCCCGCCTTCTTTGCATGTCTTCGTGGTGTAGTGGTCAGCACACTCGGCGCCTATTCGAGAGGTCCGTGGTTCGAGTTCCGGCTAGGGCATTGCTCATTTCTTCGATTTCCTTGTTTCGAAAAATTCAAAAATAATTTTACAGTGGCACCCGAAATAAAAAGGTGGGGGATGATGATTCTCCACCACCAGGATTTGGCGATTGGGTCCCCTAAACCACTGTCGCCCTTTAAAAGGGGGAGTACATAAGGTACTTCTCCCGCCTTCTTAGCATGACTTCGTGGTGCAGTGGTGAGTACGCTCGGCGCGTATTCGAGAGGTCCTTGGTTCAAGTCCGTGCGAGGGTATTGTTCATTTTTCATCTCTTCCGCTTTCAAAAAATACCTAATGTCTCTACAATGTTTACTACAGCAGAAAGATGTAAATAATGCAAAAACAAACAACGATCATTTTAAAGAATGTGTTCCAAATTACGACCCCTGACCGTGATGCAGGCCTCACTTCTCCGGCGCTTGGAAGACCTGAATCAGGAATAGAAGATCGAATGGAAGATTCATGACGCACAGTTCCTGCATCATGATCTGGGTCGTAATTTTGAACACCTTTTTTGATCATGACCGTTGTGTTTTCACGGTGTTTTTTCTTTGTTGTACTCCGACTAATAAACACGTTTTCGCACCTCGTTCTTGTTCTTTCTTTCTTGAATTTTGTGTCGTCACTAGCGCGCCAGGAAAGCTTTTCCGACCATGCATTGCTATGTGATTTCCCGTCCTCTAAGTATACTCTATCTCTCCTGAAAATTTTTTTCCGCAGTAATGATATACCCTGTATATAAAACGTTTTACATACAATGAAATAGGTTATATCACAATTCGTTTTGTAAATTCATTCCGAGGTGGGTAGGATGGTTTCCGCTGACATGGAACTTCTGAAAGAATTTTTAAACAACCATTTGAGAGATCACAATTCCCCTTATGCCTTAAGAACTTGCTTAGAATTGACGATGTTCTTGACAAAACAAAAAGAAAAGGTCTACTGTCCGCTTAATATGACTACTAAATAACGCTGATTATACACACTTTCAACTTTATGAGTTAAACTTTATGAGACAGCTGTCGGCTGAGCAGGACAACGTCAGCAATTTGTTTGTGCGGCAAGGCCTCTTGGACTTGGTATAGGTTTCCTGCTCCAAGGGGATTTGAAACAACAACAACAAGAGCACTTTATGAGTAACACCTAAAATACTGTTAACATCTCTCTTATATATATATTGTTCACATTTAAAAAATATATGAAAAGTACACTGCGCAAAAAAAGGGAGTAGTTCTATATCTTCCGTTCTGGACACAACGTGTGTTTTTCATGTCTCGAAAGCGCCACTTAGAACATGTATTAGATTATATCTAGCACTGTTCTAATATAGGTATTTTGACACAAATTCGAACTTTTCCTAAAATGACATCCCACTTTTTTTTTCCATATTTCGGTTCTACGACTCAAATTATGCCAAACTACCAAATTTTGTAAAAATTGCACGAGTAGTTTTAAAAAATTAATTCAAAAAATTAATTGAATTAATTTTTAAAAATTAATTTTTTAATTAATTTTTTTAAATTAATTGAAAAATTGAAAAATTAAATTTTTCAATTTATTTGCAATTTAGAAATTAATTTAAATTCAATTAACTTTGGGCAGCTAAAAACTCAAAATTTTAGCTCCTCAATGTTAATTGAATTTGTTATATATTTCTTAATATCTCTTTTTTATTAAACTTATTTGATTCTTTCTTTCATATTTCGAAATTTAGGTTCATTCCAAATAAAATTCGCCCATTTTCATGACTTACTTTTAAAATTTGTGGTTTTCAATAATTTTTATAAATTTAAAAAAAAATGCTGAATTATAACCTACAACATTTTTGTTATCATCTTAATGTAGATGTATTTTTAAGCATACCTGCAGAAAATTAAAGTTTTTTATTCAATATTTCTTAAGATACACGTGGATTTACATTTTGAAGTTTCACGTATTTATTATAAGGGATAATAACGAGAATGAGGCTTACGCATTCCGCTAAAATTATTTGAAAGTATGAACGATGACTGTTCTTTTTGTGCGTTTGCAGCGAAAAAAAGCAAAGGAAAATAGGTTGCTATAAATTAAGAAGTCCGTTAAGTAAATTATTTTTGCTTCAAATGAAAAAAATCCGCCGAGATAAATTTTTTAATTTCTTCGTGAATTTTGCACCAAAAATTACAAAATTTAATATCTAGGCATAATTTGAGTCATAGAATCAAAATATGGAGAAACCATTCATATGTTATTTCATAAAAAGTTCCATTTTTTGTCAAAATACCTATGTTAGGACAATGCTATGTATACAGAGGTTGTTCGCACATTCTTTAGACGATGTATATTATACTCACAAAACTAAGTTACATAAAATTCTTGTGTTTTAAATGTTCTATTTGACATCTTTTATTCTGAACTAGCTTTCGACACCGCAATTTCCAGGATAATATTCCCTTTTTTAAGTGTCAGAAGAGGTATTTTATCCCATAACTCCCGAACAGCTTTCCAGAGTCCTGCTAGGGTTTTGGGACAACGTTTGGATAATGCAGTTTTTAAAAGTCCGAAAGCCCAAAAATCCATAGGTGACACATCGTGAGATTTAGTAGGGATATCAGTGAAGGGTATGGCCTTCATACCAGTTTTTTGTTCCATTTCTTTTAGGAAATTTACTGTGGATTTTGATGTGTGACTGCTAGCTTTGTCCTGATGGAGTCTCACAGATGGATGGCACTGTGGGTAAAGCGATGGTATATCATTTAGAACAATTGGCGATAAAATATATTCCTGATAGTATTTGGAGTTAATCTTGACATTTTTTTGCACTCTCTTTATTTTTAACTTGCCATTATAAGAAAAACCAGCAACAATCATGAATCCCTTAGAAAAACTTTCTTTCGATTCTTTAAACCATGTACTTAAATTTTTTTCTGCCCTTTTATGATAATAAATGGCTCTTTTTTTGTTATAATCATTTAAATACACCCATGCTTCATCTATTGTGACAATTGTTTTCCATTTTTCTTTGGATAAGTGTTTCTCATATAGAATTCTGCAGCGTGTCTTGCGTGGAGCGATATGCTTTGGAAGAAGACGATGCACATTGCGTTTTTTCGCTTTCTTAAGATTTAAATCAACGTTTATCATTTTGTTTACAGCGGACACCGAGCATTTTAATGATTTTGCAACTGTCCATTGACTAGGGGGATTTTCTTTTAACATTAAAGAACTTACCTTTGCAATAGTCGAAGATGTTCGTTTTTTCCTTGGATACTTGATTGGAACTTTTGTCCCACTTGAGGCTCCCATTTGACGTTTTTTTCCTTTCTTGGTGATGATATTATCTATCGACGCTTTAGATATCACAAAACCATGACTCTGACATCGTTTTTGGATAACGGAATATGCATATTTCTCTTCGGAAAGAGCGTAAATGTAGCTTTCGAACCACTGGTTTATTAAATTCGCCATTTTGAATAAAAACAAAACTTTCAAGCCACAGACGATAATTTTGACTTTTAAAAACATAGTATAATTGCAATTACTTCTTTTGCAGCAAACGATTTTTTATTACCGCTTACCAAAATCGTCTACAAAATGTGCGAACAGCCTCTGTATATCCTAAGTCGCGCTTTCGAGACATGGAAAACGCAATCTGAATTTTGTCAATCAGCCCAGTAGAACCGAAGGTATAAAACTGGCCCCCCCTTTTTTTAGCACAGTTTACAAAAATCTTATCTTCTTGAACAGAAACCTGGCATATGCGTTTAGCAACTGATTGTCAACATGAGTAATTTTAATCTTCATACAGTACACTATTACTGTATTGTCACCTATTTACGTCTCTATTTGCAATTCCATATCACTGAAAAGGAACTTCACGAAAAACAAGAACAAACAGGTAACAAACAATATCAACAAATGTAAGTTGTATGCCACCAGTTTAAAATTTTTGTGAAAATAACAATTATCCTGTATAAAAATGTGACTCATTTTAAAAATTAAATCCAAACAAAGGTATGAAATAGTTTAAAAAATACACTGTATTTAAACTGTCATAGTAAGTATCATTTCATCGCAAAATTTAATTTAAATTGTTCCGAATGTCATAGAAAAGCGGGGAAACATGGAGTGATGAAATTATAAACAAGAATGCCGGTAGTTCTCCCAAAACTCAACTAAGTTCTCTTTTGACAAGGAGGAAAAGAATGTGTTATTAGCAACTGCAATAGTATGTCTTTGAAATTTAGAGAAAAAATAATTCCAGCTCACGCTATTCTTGATAACGGAGGCATGTCGACGGTTGCCAACTCGCATTTTCAAATATCGCTAGATACACCTGCAAAAGTCTCTAAACTCAGAATGAATTTCGCTAAAAGTAGTAGCTAAAATAAATAAATAAGTAAATCTGTAATCCAAATTCCACAATCCGTTTTGTTACTCGTCAATTTGTAAACCGAATCTTCATAAAAATATAAATAATGCCCGAAATAGAAAAATAATTTCTGCGGAAGATCAAAAAGTTTTCAAGGATCACAAGTGGTTCGAGGAAAACCTGTTGGCGACCGTGGTTCTAGAATGTTCTTGCTCCCTCTATGACATATCGCCAATTTTGCCACCAATTTTGTGGGCTGTTTCGGGCCAGATCTAGCAATCCGGACTTTCTCTGCCACATTCTGGCAATCTTAAGATCAAGTTCAAATGGCACATATGGTTGTATCAGGTCATGAGGAATCAGAATTACATAGGAACAGGAGGGTTGGAAACGCGAGTGTATTCCTCTAGAAGGATTACAATCCCATTTCCAACCCCCTGGAGATGTTAGTGGATGTTCACGCAAGGACACGTCTCAACATGTGGTTCCAGCAGGATGGGGCTCCCTCACATTCCCCCAGGAATTTACGTCAGTTCCTGGACTTGACGTACTCAGATCAGGCGGCCCCGTACCGTGCCACCTCGATCCCCGCACTTAAGCCCCCTGGATTTCTAATTCTGAGGATTCCTTAAGTGTTTGGTTATGAGACACCCGTTCTATGGAACATGAACCTCATGGCTATCGTTGAAGCGACGGCACGTGTCCCGGTGGCTGCTGGCCAATTCGAACGTGTTCGCGAACCCTTGCGGTATCGATATGAAGCACGTATCGCAGCTGTTGGGGTCAATTTTGAGTACTAGTCATAACATTTTTCATTTTTATTTGGTACTTTTTTGTAGCAAAATAAAGTGTTTTTTTTTTTTTACACCGTTTGTTATCTTTTCTTTGCGTGACGGTCACGATGTAATTTCACTGTCACGATCGTGTTTCCGACTCTCTGTTTCTACGTGATTCTGGTTCATTATGAGATGACACAACCATATATTCCTTTTGGACATGACCTTATGTCACATCCTATACAATTTCCAGAAATATACTTATCTAAAAGTATGCTTGGGGACAGAAAACATATTATACGTTTATATACATAAAAATCTGAGTATAATTTCAGAACCATAATAATTGAGAAGAAAATCTGAAAATAAATTAAACTTTACAATTCAACATTTTATACTTAATACAATTATTGCCTCGTGATATGAGTTGGAAACTAAACAGACATAAATAGCACAGGAAAAGGATGAAAGTATATTTTTGCCAATTCGAATGTTTTCATTTTGTTTAATGCAAAAATCTCAACCATCCCCTTGGCCAGTTTGTTACACCGCCTCTTAAAGCAAAACCAGGCTTTAATGCGAGACCTACAACAATGTCCTCATTGATTGAAGTCTTTCTATTCAGCCTATCAAGAGAATGTTTTCGCTTTATTTTTCACTTCAAAGATTCTCTCAGAGGTTAGGAACATATACAATGTACGTCCAGAAAGTAAGTTCCGTTTGGTAATAAAAGTAAATTGTGTACAGCTACAGAAAAGTTATTTATTGCACAAAATTCAACAACTCTTAAACTACTTTTCCACATAACTGCCGAAATATTGCAGGCATTTGTCATAGCGTGGCACAAGTTTTTGTATACCTTCTTCATAGAAATTTGCCGCCTGTGTCTTCAACCAGTTGGAAACAGTTTCTTTCAGCTCGTCGTCATTGTTAAAGTGTTGACCGCCAAGGAAAGACTTAAGATGTAAGAACAGATGAAAGTCGCTAGGAGCGAGGTCAGGGCTGTACGGAGGATGGTCAAACACGTCCCAGCCAAATCCCTGTAGGAGGTTTTTCGTCACATTTGCAGTGTGTGGTCGTGCGTTGTCGTGAAGAAAAACAACACCTTTTGACAGCAATCCTCGGCGCTTATTCTGAATTGCACGGCGCAATTTCCGAAGTGTCTCGCAATAAGCATCTGCTCTGATTGTTTGACCACGCGGTAAGAAATTAATGAGTAAGATGCCTTTCCAGTCCCAGAACACTGTGCACATCATTTTTCGAGGTGTCAAGATTTGCTTCGGCTTAACCTTTGCTGGGGATGAAGTGTGCCTCCATTCCATTGATTGCCGCTTACTTTCAGGGGTGTCGTAAGAAACCCAAGTTTCATCTCCTGTGACTATCTGTGTCAGAAATTCTTCACCGCTTTCAGCATAACGGGTCAAAAACTGAAGTGCACTACCCATCCGTTTTGTTTTGTGTTGCTCAGTAAGAATCTTTGGTACCCAACGTGAGCAAAGTTTACGAAATTTCAGTTTTTCGGTAACAATTTCATGCATTAGTGATCGTGAAATTTGGGGAAATTCCATAGCGAGAGCACTAATTGTAAACCTTCGGTTTTCATGGATCTTGTCATCAATCGCGTGAACCAGTTCTTCTGTAACCAAAGATGGACGCCCACTTCGTTCTTCATCGTGCGCATCACTACGTCCGTCATTGAACTTTCGGACCCATCTTCTCACCATTGAATCACTCATCGCTTTTGGTCCGTAAACATCGCAAATTTGCCGATAAATTTCACTAGGTTTCACTTTCCTCGCATTCAGAAAACGAATCACAGATCTGATTTCACAAGCGGCGGGATTTTCAATCAACACCGACATTGTAAACAAGCACAACAAAGCGTACGTGACTGACAGCGATCTCCAAATGGCGCGCGTTTCTTCTCCTTGATACAGAGCGTCTACTGCGCATGTGCGGAACTGCGATCGCAGAGCTGCAGCGGAGATAAATTGAAACGGAACTTACTTTCTGGACGTGCCTCGTATTTCTGAAGCATTTATCCATACTTAGTAGCGATTTATCACTGATTTATTACAATTTATCGTATCGCAATAAAAAAAATGATAAGTCATGCATCTGAATAACACTTCTGTTCTAAAAGTTCGACACTTTCTTTGTTCTTAAAAGATGGGCGGTTGAATGTTCTCGAGTTAGTGTGAATGAATGTATGTAGTAATATATATAAAATCATTTATGTTTGTCTGGCTGTATTTTTCTTAATATATATGTATGCTTCGCTTCATATATCAATTTTGTACATGTTTTTTAGTCCAAAGGAACCTTGTCCATGAAGGCCTTTGTCTTACTTGTTTTCGTTTTGCGATTTTGCGTAGGAAACATTAAAAGTCTGAATCACTTTTCAAACTGTTGCCACCAAATCATGCAGCCTTGTATTATATTTAAAGAAATTAAATAATGCAGAATCTGCATAAATGTATGCATATTTCTCCAAATGTGATAAAACAACGGTACCTAGAGCCATCCAATTTTGAATAACATACGTTTCCACCCGAATATGGGCATCTGGAAGCCCAAATTAGGAATTTGAAACTTGTTCTATTATCTATTTCATATTTTGTAAAACTTTAGCGAATTTTTCATTAACAAACTCAGCGATTTAAAAGCGAGCAATGGCAGCAGTCTACAGGGAAAAAACCCTTTTTATCTCCAGCGGGCGAAACTGTGTCGGAAATTCTAAAAATATGCGCATTTTAAAATTATTTTGCGATATTGCTCATGAACTGAATTTTATCGTTTAAGTGCGAAGAACGTGTTATTTTAATAAATAAAAGTAACACACAAAACGTTAAAAAAGTGCCCATATGGACGTTATTTAAAATCTGAAAAATTTCAGATTTTATTCTTTTGAATATTTTCTGATAATCAAATTACTCAAATATATGCATCTTATTGTGTGCAGACCTGACGTCGGAATTAGAGTGCGTATTTCCGTTGCCGTATATAAAAAACAAGAAAAATCCGTTGACTGAATCATACATCTGTTGCTTTTGTTTGCTTTGATTCATAATCCAATCCTGTTTGAAGAGACTTATTAGTCATTTCCAATTTTAGTGGATATAGCTAATTACACTGATTTATGGACAATTCTACGTGTAACGTATACTACCTATATTTTCTGGGCAGGTGTCCCATGTGTAGCAACGGTTTAGGAGAATCCAAGTGCATATGAAAATGGTAATAAGAAAATGGAGGTGGGAAATACAACAATGCGTAAGAGAATATGCTTTTTAACAAGTCGAAAAATATTGTAAAACCTAATTGGTGAAATTACGCAAGCTTATCTGCATAATATTACTTCACATTTAAATTAATTTTAATGAAAATCAGTTATAACTTTATTACCGACGTTCAGGTATAACATTTATCATTTATGTAACATAAATTTTGAAACATTTTTTAATATAACATAAATTTTGAACATCCGATTTTGAATACCGTACGCTTCCAGCCGAATATGCGGATCTAGAAGCCCGAATTTGGAATTTGTTTTATTAACTATTTCATATTTTATTAAACTCTAACGAATTTTTGCTGAACAAACTCTACAAACTGAACAAACTTTTAAGCGAGCAATGGCAACACTACAAAAAAATAAAATCTTTTTATCTAAAGCGCGCGGAGCTGTGTATCGGAAATTCTAAAGATATACTAATTTTAAAATTATTTTGCAATATTGCTGTTGAATTGAGTTTTATGGTTTAAGTGCGAAGATCATGATATTTAATAAATAAAGGTAACACACAAACGTTAAAAAACGCCCCTTTGGACGTAATTTAAAATCTTAAAACTTTCAGATTTTTTTGGTATATTTATTTGTTGATTATCTTTTTTGTCGAAATTATATGTTTATTTATAGCGCTTAGTATCTTTTAATTTGTAGCCATTTAGGTTATTTACAGTTCTATAATTTCTTATTATTTTGTAGAACTTGAAAGTTGGTTGATTTAGAAATTACCTTCGTGCCCAGATTTGTCTTTACACGTGCAAAAATAGTAATATTCCATGAAATATCTAATCGTTGTAATCCATGTTTACAAGGAATATGTGAAAGGCAAGCCTAATTAGCATTACTCGGTTAAAAGGGATCAAGCGGTTACTGGTATGCAAGTTAAGGCGTTACATCATCCTACACTGAATCACGTGGTTTCCAGAAGGAGAATGTCTAAGTGAATTTCTGAAATACAAAGTTTGATATCAATATGTAAAGATTCAGAACGATTTGTTATGGCTCCGAAATATCAAATGGAAGAATCATCGGCCTCTAGAAGAGGGCAGACAACCATGAAAGCATGAGATGTGTGAATATTTCAAGACTAATAATGGCTCTACGCTAAAGAAACAGATTCAAAACTCTAGAACTGCAGGAAGGAGAGAGGAACTGGTCATGCACGACTCACAATTGTTTTCTTAGTATCGATATCGCTTGTAACTTTCCGTCCTAAAAGGAAAGTAGTTAAGTTCAGAACTGACAATCTCCACTGGAATTGTAGTACCACGGCAAACTGTATACAGAAGGTTTATTGTCAATAGTTTGCTTTAGACTGTTTTCACAATAAACTCGTTTAATGACTACTCCTTTAGATTTAGTTGTAGGAGTGATTTTAGTGATTTTGTTACCCTCAAGGAGAAGGAGAAGAATTTATCATACCCTGTTTTCCTAACTGGGCGATGTAGAGCTGTGTTTCTTATTATACCATATTGTTATTTATTTCAATAAAGTTTCAATTTCTTCCTGTTCATCTGGCCTACTTATTAAGGAGATCAAAACACATTCTTAGTATGCAGGGACCTTATATTTCCCAATGTAAGTAGTTTTAAATTTATTTAAATGTGAACAATAATTTAAAAACTAAAACAAAATAATAAAAAGATAAACTAAAATCTGAAAGTTATCAGATTTTATACCACGCTCAAACGGGCGTTTTTTTTCATTTACAGACATACAGACACTTCGAGAACGTTTTGGGCTAACGCAACTTTAGGCTAAAAATATTAAAAAACAGCATACCTTTAGAAATTAATAAAGATAGTCTCTGGCGATACAGATAAAAATGTTTTTGCCCCTACAGTGTTGCCATTGCTCGGTTTGATATTGTTGAGTTTTTTAATCAGAAATTCGTTAAAGTTTTACAAAATAGGAAGTAGACAATAAAACAAATTCAAAATTCCCAAACCGGGCTTCCAGATGACTATGTTTCGGTGGAGGACTACGTTATTCAAAATTTGATGACTCTGTGTACCTCTGTTTTTCACAATGTCAGAAACAATAATGTATTTATTAATATAGATTCTTCAGTGTATAATTTCTTTAAATGTAATATAGGGGATAATATTTAGTGGCAACAATTTGAAAACTGATACATAGCATTTAAGCCATTTCACGCTTCGAGAATAATAGCCTTTCCGTGTTAATGCTTCTTTTGGCTAAAAAGAGGAGAGAAAATCCAGAAAATTTGCAAAATTTTAGAGAGCTTCTAAAAATTTATGAAAATATTCGCATAAAATCGCAATGTGACACATATTCTACTAATGGCATTTAAATTTCACATCCCTTAGAGCAAAGGTAAAAAGCGATTTGATTACACCCAGTCATTAACTTCTGAATTAACAACCAAGACACAAACAGAATTCGTAATTAATTCATGTATGTACGGATAAAATTGGGAAGAACTTGTTGCTAAATAGTTTCAGAAGACAATTAATTTAAATAGCTATAAATAAAAAAATCGAAATCATTGCTTAACATCCAAAATACTGCAACCCAAATCCATAAGCCGTGAGCGCAATTTATCAGTCATCTGCCGCAATCTATTAGGCAAGGGTTTCATGACCATATCTGGTATAAAATCTTTTCGGCGAGGAAATGTAATCAATTAATCGACCCGACCACGGATTATGTTATACTAGGATCTTATCTGTCAGATTTGCCATGCGCATTCCGGTTATTCTTCGCTTTTGCGGACGACTCTTATTTTGTTTGTAAATACAGCGATGCCTGCAAGCTCTACCTGCGAATCATATTTTGCGTATTCCCTCCACTACCAATTAAATGGCAATGATTTGCTCACTCAGAAAGAATTTTTCCGGGTTTCTGGAGATTCAGTAACTCATAGGTTTCCTATGCTAACTGAGAAGGAAAATCTAATTTTTTCGCAATAGCAAATTATACAGAGGCTGTTCGCACATTTTTTAGACGATTTTGCTAAGCGGTAATAAAAAATCGTTTGCTGCAAAAGAAGTAATTGCAGTTCTACTATGTTTGTAAAAGTCAAAACTATCGTCTGTGGCTTGAAAGTTTTGTTTTTATTCAAAATGGCGAATTTAACAAAGCAGTGGTTCGAAAGCTATATTTACGCGCTTTTCGAAGAAAAATATGCATACTCCGTTATCCAAAAACGATGTGAGAGTCATGGTTTTCTGATATCTAAAGCTCTACTAGGTAATATCACCAACAAGAAAGAAAAAAAAAACGTCAAATTGGAGCCTCAAGTGGGACAAAAATTCCAAACAAGTATCCAAGGAAAAAACGGACATCTTCGACTATTGCAAAGGTACGTTGTTTAATGTTAAAAGAAAGTCCCCCTAGTCAAAGGACAGTTGCAAAATCATTAAAATGCTCGGCGTCCACTGTAAACAAAATGATAAACGTTGATTTAAATCTTAAGAAAGCGAAAAAACGCAATGTGTATCGTCTTCTTCCGAAGCATATCGCTCGACGCAGGACACGCTGCAGAATTCTATATGAGATACACTTATCCGAAGAAAAATGGAAAACAATTGTCACAATAGATGAAGCATGGGTGTATTTAAATGATTGTAACAAAAAAGAGCCATTTATTATCATAAAAGGGCAGAAAAAAATTTAAGTACATGGTTTAAAGAATCGAAAGAAAGTTTTTCTAAGGGATTCATGATTGTTGCTGGTTTTTCTTATAATGGCAAGTTAAAAATAAAGAGAGCGCAAACAAAATGTCAAGATTAACTCCAAATACTATCAGGAACATATTTTATAGCCAATTTTTCTGAATGAAATACCATCGCTTTACCCACAGTTCCATCAATCTATGTGACTTCATCCGGACAAAGCTAGCAGTCACACATCAAAATCCACTGTAAATTTCCTAAAAGAAATGAAACAAAAAACTGGTATGAAGGCCATACCCTTCACTGATATTCCTACTAAATCTCTTGATGTGTCACCTATGCATTTTTGTGCTTTCGGACTTTTAAAAACTGCATTATCCAAACGTTGTCCCAAAACCCTAAAAGGACTCTGAAAAGCTGTTCGGGAGGAATGGGATAAAATACCTCTTCTGACACTTCAAAAGGCATTATTATCCTGGAAATTCCGGTGTCGAAAGATGGTTTAGAATAAGGGATGTCAAACAGAACATTTAACACACAAGAATTTTATGTAATTTAGTTTTGTGAATGCAATATACGTCGTCTAAAAAATGTGCGAACAGCCTCTGTACATGAAATTAATTGAGATCTGAAGAGGTTTTGATATTTTTCTCTTTCGCATTTATGCTGCAAAGCGTTCCAATAATTTCTGTAAAATGAAAATGGGAATGAATATAAAATCTTGGATTACTAGATTATGCAAAGTATTCCAGCAATATCCACTTAACGTAGGGGATGCCTTTGTGCAGGTGTTTTTGAAGGAAACTGGATCATATTAACGATACACGATTGGAAAATCATGAAAATGCCCATTCAACCAGTCCTTTCTGTAGAACCTTACTCTCTGACCGGCAAGGCCGTATATATATATACGGTCAAGAATATTTTTTGTGATATCTGTACGAACGTATATATACGTGCATATTAAAATATGTCAAAGAAATTTAGTTAATATATTAAAAGTACATAAATCCAGGTATAAAATGCCAGGAAACTTTTTACATTAAATCAAGAAAATAAATTTTTCTGGTAGTAGTTTTGGGAAATTTGTGCTTTCTTAGCGAAAACCCTGGCCGGTCAGAGGGTTAATTCCAGCCAGATTTCAGTTTTCAAAAATCTTAATTACTCGTCCGGAGGAATGGCAACGAAAAGAGTAGAAAAATTACTTCTAATTAAGCAAAAAGAAAAAAAGAAAAAAAAAACCTGAAATGTTTCTGATTTTAAATTACGTCCAAAGCGGAATTTTTTTTAACATTTTGTGTGTTACCTTTATTTATTAATTATCATGTTCTTCGCACTTAAACCATAAACTTAATTTAAAGAACAATATCGCGAAATAATTTTAAACTGAGAATATTTTTAGAATTTTCTATACACATTCTCACGCGCTGGATATGAAAATGTTTTTTCTGTACAACTTTGCCATTAGTCATTTATTATAAATCTGACGGTTAGGCCGCCTTTCGACATTTTACATTAAACTTTAGTTTCTTGGATAGAATTATTTTCATTCACTTGCTTCATTGTCTCTAAGGTGCCCTTGTTGCAGTAATAGTCCTCTCTTCACAGGATACGTGATGTAGTCGGAAGAAAAGAACTGCTGTCGGAGGTGCTCTGTCAGAGGGCAGGAGAGCAGGTAATGTAGTGCGTCCGCGTCATCCCCGCGAAAACCGCAAGAACAGTTAACGTCCCGTCTGAGGAATCGTCTGTAATATGCTGGGAATTTCCCGTGGTTGGTACAGGCCTGGAGGAAGAGTCGGTTAGATTTGAGCCTCTTTAGAGTAGGTATTGGGAAGATGTTGTAAGTAAATCTTCTTGTCTCTTCTTCCTGCCATTGTGATGACCATGTCTCTTGGAATGTTGTCTTGAGGAGCCGTTTTGCAACTTCTGCGGAAAGCGGAACTTCCTTGTCAATTTCTGGTTGAAAAATAAGCATTGCCCTCGCCAGGATTCGAACCTCGGACTTTTCGAATACGTGCAGAGCCTGCTGACCACGGCACCTCGAAGGCATGCTAAGAAGGTGGGAGAAATTAGCGGACCCAATCGCGACGTCCTGGTGGTGGAGAATCCTCATCTACGACCCTTTTAGTTCCGGCGCCACTATAGAGTCATTAGGCATTTTTTTAAAGTAGGAGAGATGAAAAAGGAGCAATGCCCTCATCGAGACTCGAACCTCGGACCTCTTGAATACGCGCCGAGCGTGCTGACCACTACACCACGAAGGCATGCTAAGAAGATGGGATAAATACCTTATACTGTAATATAATATTACTAGTTGTGTTTCAGCACGTAATATATAATATTATGGGAAAATACTTTGCTGGAAGTTATGTGATAAAAGGCTTTACTTTAAGCATGAAATTAATATTAAGTTAATATTAGTTAATATTAAATTTAAGCATTAAATTTCCAAATAATTAAAGCAAAATATTTTACTCACAATAATAATGTAGATCGAAATTAAAGATCATTCACCTATACGTATAACGTAATTTTGATCACATGATTCACATTCAATGATAATTTTATGCAAAACGTAATTAGAAAATTAAGTTGCCTAATTTATTAAACCATCAATAGTGTCTGAAACTACGAACAATGAATCCACACACATCACACAGCTTTAAATATATAATAGCATATTAAATACCGGCTTTAATTGAAGTACTGAATTAAGGCGTGAGAAACAGTTAGGAACAAAGGAACATCTAACACAAAGGGACAAAGGGACTTTTTGTTGTTTGACTTCTAAATTAAAGGAACATCTGATAAAGGATAGGAGCACATTTTAAATAAATTAATTAAGCATTTTTATATTGCATTAAACTAATCTTCGACTTAATTAATGCGGCAATAATAAATCATTTAGTAACTTCTATTGCAAGCGTGAATTAGTAACGGAACTTTAATATAATTATGTTATATAAGAATATATCATAATCGCATTTAGGTTACGCAAACGTGCCTCGCGAAAGAAGTACATTTGTTTAAATGGCAGATCAATTCTTTGATCTTAAAGGCTGAGGGTTAATTAATTAGCAAGTGATTGAAAATGGGAATGTGTCATAGAATAGAACCAGCAGCCTCTCTGCGGGTACTGGTTCAACATTGCAGATGAGAAACAGATTTCAATTATTTGTTTATGTCGATTCTATGGAGGTGACAATGCTAAGCAAGTACCCTAAAAATTATAACTTAATTAAATTAATACCCTCTTCATTATGCGCCACTGAAAATAGTGATTCTTTGTTGCCTTACTTATACTTGATTATTTGAAAAGTTTTTTTGTGGTGATGGTACTTAAACACTTAAAACTTACACTTAAAGTACTTAAAACACACAATACATTCAAAACGAGAAAGGAAAATAATAGAAGTTAAAAAACTTAATTAATTATACAGTACCTAGTAAATGAGAATATAAAATAATAGTAATAAAAAATTTACTAAATTATGTGATTCAAATCTGATTAATTGCAACAACTTAAACTATTATGAGACTTTGAATTGCACAAGAGGCCCTTGCTTTTACAACTGCATTTATGGGAAACAGCCAGTCGCCTCTCTTTTCGACCTGCACCAGAGCATATCTGTGATTGTCGACATACACCGGTGAGGGTCCGAATGTACAAGAATGCAATGCTATATTCAATCTTTCACCGAAGTATTTGGTCAATGTTGACCATTCTCCGGTAAAGTCCACATTCTCCAATTTCGGTCTTTCACAGTAACATATATATTACAAATGAATTTATTACAAAGTAGTTATAATGAAATCAAGCAATACTTTTCAAGCCCTAGCCATTGACTGGGAGCTGATGTATCACCCAGGAGACCGTCAATCCCGGTTCCATTAATGATATTTGATAAGTATTGTCTTCATCAAATTAAAAAAAGTGAATTTGATTTTATATTAAAACTCCATTTCTTCCAAGTACTTTAAAACAAACCGCATAAAATAACTTTCTAAATTTTTGTCATTTAAAGAACCAGATAGCTTGTTAACATTTTCATCTTTACAAATTCCTCGTCAATTCTGTCAAATAATATACAAAATGCTTTTGCATACAATTTTGTACAACTACATCGTCACGCCGCCTGACATACTAATTTTAAGAAAGTAGTGTGCTGACAAGATTCCAAAGTAATTCCGTTTACAAGTCAGATTTCTTAAAAATGTGAATTTCCTGCTCAGATGAGTGATTCTCTGAACTATCCACTTACAATTTCAAGACATTTTGACGAATTATCTAAATATTGTACCTGCATAATTTTAAAATCGATACTATAACTTATGTTATATCATAGGTTTAGCCCCAATTCTCTCTGATACTGACGTAAATTTCTAACTAACTACTTGTAATTTCTTTATATCTCATATTTGT
>KK122371.1:168853-190656 GCA_000611955.2 Stegodyphus mimosarum
TATATATATTATAAGCAATCTTTATTACGTATAGGAAAGGTAAACAGAATTATTAAACTAAATAAATTTAATACGAGTATAATATGGCAAGATATAATACAGATATGTAAGGAAAAATATGGCTTGACGGCGAAACGTCCCGATGGCGAAACGGCCACGGTGAAATGGCGTGGAGAAAGTTCTAGACCCTCTAGTCCACGAGTTCGGGTGAAGGTCTTTATTATTCAAAATTTGATGAGTCTAGGTGCCGTTATTTTCTCCCAAGACAAGGAACATGCATAAATACATGCATAATCTTCATTATTAAATTCTTCAAAACTAGTATAGGGCAATAATATTTGAAAGCAACCATTTGAAAAGTAATACAGCTTTTTATAGTGAATGACGCAACAGCTTGTATCGAGACTAATAGCCCATTTGGGTTAACGCTCTTTTGGGCTACAATCCTTGAAGGAAAAAGCGATAAAAAGCTTTTAGAGACATTAGCTTACTTGGAAGCAGGAGATGTGAAGAATGAGCACTGCCTCGCCGGTACTCGAACCTCGGATCTCTCGAATACGCTGACCACTACACCACGAAGGCATGACAAGTAGGCGGGAGAAATACCTTACAAGCTTTATCTTTCCCGAAACACTCGCAGGAATCATAATTAGGATGTCATTTTGGCGCCGGATCGGCTAATATACAAACGCCCCCACTACGTAGCACCGATAGCCATATTTTACGGACAGACTGTGTAAGAGTTTCACAGACAACAAAAAAAACCCCAATTAGTTGTAAATATATTAATAAAGTAAATGCGAAAAATCCATTAAAACAAACTAATTTATTGGAAAAGTAGTAATAAACGAAATGCGAATGTCACACTCAACACATTTCAATAATATAAGTTCATAAAAAGTTCATGAAGTTCTAGTTCATGAAATATTTCAACGTACATGGACATCCCTCTTAAAAGCATAGAAATCCTATCTAAGTATTTGCATGAAAATAATTACGTTGGCTGGTTAGATATTTTTAATTTCCTAATTATCCAGAAATTTTTTAACAGCTGAATGTGTCGTGTATAACCCACATAACCGGAGATCTACTGCACATTTTTCGAGAAGGAGGGTGTTAAAGAAAAGGAAAAAAATAATAATAAACATAAGCACTACAAATTGATAAATTAATTTTAAAAACTTATTGGATTAAACAATCAGCATGTTCAAAACTCGAAACACAAAAAATGGAAAAAAAGAGGAGGACTTCATTCTCGATCCATTATTTTTTCTTTTCTCTTTTTTTTTTAACAGCAATGCCCCTTCCTTCCCTAGCACCGTCAATGTTTGCTCCTTTCGTCAAACTTAATGCTATCCCCTGCCTTTGTTTTATTTATCGCTTCGAGATTTAAACCTCTGAGGATCTGTCGTATTTCGAGGAAAATACATTTTCCTACTAAAATAAATCTTAAAACTTAAATATTCTTTAGGGTGTAAATATCTTTTGTTATGTTTTCACGGGAAATGTTTTTATAAAGATTAATCCTTTTGTTTTCTTAATATTAATTCCCAAGTTAACATTTAGAAGAGATCTTGAAAAAAAAATCTTTTGAATAAAAATATGCGTTGAAGCTCAAGTGGAAAATAAATATTTGAAAGATTTTTAGTAAAAAGAAAAAAAAAACAGGTAATTGGAAGATTATTAGGAATTCTAAAAAATGTCACTTTAAAAAAAAGATACTCGTCGGATTAATGTATTTAAACATTTCGCTTTTTGCTCCTGTTAATGTCACTAGCTTGGGAACATAATCACTTTCGTTTTTAAATATTTTAATCAAAAGTAAAATATATAATTTTTTGTCACAAATTAGGTTAATGAATACTTAATGTTTTAATAACCTTTCATAAGAGAAAATAATACAGTAACATCTTGTTTAATATACTTTCAGAAAGCATTTACTTGCTTCGAGTCATATGGAAGGTAATTATAAAGTATTCAAGCAAATACGGTACTGAAATGTAAAGAAGGTAAAAACAATAGGTAAGAAAAACAGACAGATGGGGGGAATGGAAAGAAACCAAGGGTTTTTATTGTTCAGTTTAAGACTCGCATCGATGGTGCATAGATTAATATACATTAACAAAGATTTCATGTATTGCATATATATTCCCAGGAGCATTTGACGATCTGGTCACTAGATTTTCATGGGACTTTCCAAAATGATAGTTTAAAATCACTCAGAAAAAAACTACATGCATCTCCAATCTAATGATCGTTGTAGGCAAGAACCAGCTCCAACCTCTCTGATCGAATGAGAATCACAAGCAACATCAAGATACATTATAATGTTGCTTTTGATGTGGGCTCACATCCAATGATGTTGAAATCACGTTGGTCTACGAAGAGACAGAGGAACATTAGAAAGAAGTTTCCGGCAAGGTATCTTGTATTAGAAACATGCTGTACGCACGTTCCTACTATGTTTCTGTATCATAGCTTCGGCCTGCAGAGTAAAATAAACAGTATTCGCAGGACTAGAACTATCGTTTATACTGTGGTAGGTGCAGGCTTTGAAGGGACCGTAATAGCACTGTCTTGTCCGTCGCTTTGGATGCGGCTTGTTACATCGTTGATATCGTTGGGCGCCCCAATGCGGGATGGACTTACCTCGGTCGGCGCAGAGGGACCGCGAGTCATCCTGTTACTTTTATTTAGTAGAAATTAACTGTCGTGATTGAGTGGTGCCCCGATCGGCAGAATAGACTTTGAGTTTGAGATCTGGTGTTTGAGTAACCGGCCCTGTGGATCAGATTAAGTTCAGATCGCCCGTCGGCCTCCACCAGATCAAATGGCATTGTAATTCTATCCCTCTGCGTCGACTGGGGGGAGTGGCGCCCCCTCGGTGAGCCTCTGGAGGTTGAACAGTTTCAAACTTTGAAAAGGGAAACCAAGAGTTTCCAGGGTGATGGCTCATCCTCGGGTGTCCATGTTCATGCTCATGTATCATGCAGAGCACAAACATTATTGAAGAATTTTCCTGGTAGGTATGTGTATGTGCCGAAGGTAGGTGACAATGTGAATATTGAAAGTATCCTCATCAGTGAATAAGTTGTACGAAGAGAAGAACAACTTTCTGCGAATGATAGAAAGCATGTCGTCCCCATTTATAATCCTCCCAATGGTTGGCTAATTCACACCCAACACGCATTCAACAGCTTTCATGATTGTGGTGGGATTATCCTCACTTGAATATATTGAAAATTCTCGCACTACAAGATTTCTGTGATATGTTCCCTTACCCACGTCACGCTTGCAGGCAAGGAGCTACACAGAATTCAGGTGCACACCGCTTGAAAATCGCACGCAAGATGGCAGTTTATGCCATGATTTTACCTGCCTAAACTTCACTGAAATAATCAAAAGCTCATACAGAGGGATAAAAGGTTATGTAACCCAAAAACAGCAATAGCGATAACACGGTATTTAATTAAGTTACCGAAGCATTCGCGAAGAACATCGGATATTCGTATTTTATTATATCTTATTATGAATATGTTCCTTTGCAAAGAATATAGTTCATTCGCGAAGAATATCGGATATACTTATTATATCACATCTTATTATAATTAAACTTCTTCGCGAACAGTTACTGATATATTGTACTTTTTACATTATATATTATTATAATTACATTTCTAAGGTATTTCTTCCGCCTTCTTCGCATACCTTCGTGGTGTAGTGGTCTGTATGCTCAACGCGTAAGCGAGAGGTCCGTGGTTCGATTCCCGGCGAAGGCGTTGCTTATTTTTCACCTCTCTTGCTTCGTAATGACCTAATGTCTCTACACATTGCTTCTTGAATAATATCCGATATTCTTATTATATTACATCTAATTAAAATAATATTGTTTCGCGAAGAATACCGGTTATACTTATTACATTATATCTTATTATAATTACATTCCTTCTCAAATAATATCTGATATTCTTATTATATTACGTCTAATTAAAATTATATTGCTTCTCGAAGAATAACATTCATTCGCGAAGAGTATCGAATATTCTTATTATATTACATCATATTATAATTATATTTCTTCACGAAGAATACCGGATACCCTTATTACATTATATCTTATTATAATTGCATTGTTTCCTGAATAATATCTGATAGTCTTATTATATTACATCTAATTATAATTATATTGTACCGCGAAGAATATCGTTTATTTTTGAAGCATATCAGAAGAAGAATTGAATCGAGAAGAATATATATAATATGTTGCTTTATATCTAATTTTAATTATATTGCTTCACGAAGAATATAATCATTTGGGAATAATATTGGATATTCTTATTGTTTTACATCTAATTATTATTACACTGCTTCGCGAAGACATTTGCGCAGAATAGCTGATATTCTTATTATATTTTATAATAATTATACTGCTTCGCTAAGAATATCATTAATTAACGAAGTATATCGGAGTTCTCAAAATCACTGGCAAAGTTTAAAACACTAAGCAAAAACTCAATAAAACTTCAAAATTCTGAAATGAATAATTGAAGTGACTGATTCGTGCCTTTCGTGTGGTCCTGTTTACAAGGTTGTTCAATGAGGAGATGAAGGAGTGTCGGAACCCCCTATACCGACAATGTTAAATTGGCTATTTTCGATGTACCTTTTCTCAAAATCTGCGGTAGATATACTCTTGAAATTTTTTGTTTAATTAACGTATACCTATCTGATTATACTGAAATGAGCTTTTGAAACATTTTGAATTTTAGACTAATTTATAGACTATTTTATTAGGCCTAGTAAAATTTAGCACTTTTCTCACGCAAAAAAAATTGTGAAATTTTTTTATCTTAATTTATCACAAAAAGCTCATTTCAGTAAATATTAGAAAATATAATGAATAAGCTATAAAAATTTTAGGTACCTGGGAGCAGTAGTTCCTGAGAAAAGGTACGTCGAGTATAAAAAAATCATGTTTGGAGAAAAACGCGTTTTTATGTAAAATTCCTCATTTATCAAAGCATTAGATCATAAAATAAAACTAGATTTTTTAAAGTTCTGATATTCATAGAGATTAAAGTATAGTATTTTTAGAAAGCTAAAAGTGTAGAGAATTTGAAAATGCAAAAATCCCAAATCAATATTTTTTGAAGATTTTTGGCTTCCAACACCCCTGAAGCATCTCTCGAAGCTTCGAGTTAATCGCTCCCGAGATTCCAAAAACGAGTTTACGGATAATTCCTACAATGCCGCCAAAATCCCGTAGGAAGTTTTCTGACCATATATCTGGTTTAGTCATCATTCTAGTTAATAATTCTAGTTACTTAGTATACGAAATAAACTCTTGCAAACAAAACAATTGATTAAACAAAAACGTGCTGTATAATTATCACATAAAATGCATTTAATAAATCCGTGTTAATACTAAAAACACAAAACCTAAACTGCAAATATTTAACAAAATTTGCAATAATACGGAATATGTCTTCGTGTTCATAAAGTTCATAATTGAGTAGTTTAAACATCTAGAGCAAAATAAAAAGCAACAACTAAAGGTTTAATTTCTAAATTTGAAATTAAATCTATGACGAAATTCAGAGTACTTAAGCAATACACTTTAAATTCTAAACTAACTTAATTTAACGTTGTGGTGCATCCAAATGTAAAGAATAAACAGCATGCCTGTTTGAAAATTGCATTTTATGTTATATTATGGGATTAAAACACAGTTTACTCCCTAGACACATGACGTTTCCATTTGCGATGATGTAAGCGGCGTTTAATCTGATGTTTTAATGCACCACGGCAGGAAATTAAAATATATTGCACACATATACTTTCTTAATACGAATAGTATTTTTATGCGCTTTGTTATGGAGTTTTCCTCTCAAAATAACGGGTGGTTTTAGATCTAAAAAAAATTCCTTGTAATATTTTTTTTGTTTTAAAAATAATTCTCTACCAACAGCAAAGTATGTCACATACAAAGAAGCTGTTGCCAATCCACGCAATATAAGTGTGTCCTTTTCTCTTAATAGGTCAGCGATCTCCAAACATTTTTGGTTTCGTAACTCTGAGACGAAAATAATTATAGTTTTATTCCATGCAATATAATATAATATAACATAATAATATAATATAATGCGATATATTACAATGTAGCAATTAAATATTTCAAAGCATAATGTAACAAAAAGTAATGTGATATATGTGTAGCACAACAAAATAATGTAATGTAATATACATGTGATTTAAAAACCGGTGCAGTCATGATATAGAGTCATTAGGATTTTTTTTTGAAGGAGAATTCATGAAAAAGGAGTAATGCTCTCGCCGGGACTCGAACCACGGACCCCTCGAATACGCGCCTATACACCACGAAGGCATGCTAAGATGGCGGAGAAATACCATATATACTCTCCCTTTTAAAGGGCGACTGGTGAATAGGAAACCCAATCAAAAATCCTGCTTATGGAGAATCATCATTCACCACATTTTTTAGTTCGGGTGCCAGTGCAGAATCATTTTAGAATTTTTCGAAACAAAGATATTGAAGAAATAAGCAGTGCCTTCGCCGGGACTCGAACAACGGACCTCTCGAATACACACCGAGTTTGCTGACTACAGCAGCACGAAGGCATGCTAAGAAGGCGGGAGAAATATCTTATAAGCTAAAAGAAACGTTAATGAAACCATATAACGCAACCAATGACAGAACTTCGCACTCACGTGGTACACAATCATATGAAAGAATTTGAATTTTCCACTTTTTTGTGACGCACTCGCAAGTAATACTTAGTTCCACATTGGAGATCCCCAGTTTAGGTGACATCACTAAGAGTTAACATGTAAACTCTCGGTGGTGTCGGTCTAGGTCACAAGCGCTCACGTGCAAACAGAGATGTAAAATCAATGAGCAATGGAATTTCGATCGGGTTCAAATCCCAGAGAACAATATTGTTACGTGCGTACGGGTTCGTTATATTTTGAATGCACAAGTCGTAAAAAAGTTAACAAAAGTTTATTCTTTCCACAAGAAATAAATTAAAATGCTGAAATATTTCTTCACAAATCTTCGCACAATATCACAATATCTCAAACGTTTAGCAAAAACTCAGTTCAAAACAGATAAAATAGTTCTATCTCACAGCGAAATCGCTACAATCAATACAGCATTAAGTAAACAAACAGCGGTTCGCTTTTTACAGCTACAAGTATAACAGCAACAACAACAACAACTAACTGAGATGAGGTGTTTCACCTCGGCTTTTATAAGCTTTTTAATTATCAGTAGAACAATCACGATTTTTCTAGATTTTTCTGGATGGCAACAGTAATTACGAGATATTTATTTATTAAGCATTAAATGCACGCGCTCTTTTATTTTTATTGTTATTTTTTTTTCGACGTAGCTTTCTCTTCAAAAATCGTCTGCGTTGCTAAGGCAACATGAAGCAAATCTAATTACAATTCTAAATAAATAGCCAAATAAATGTGAAATTCGTAACATTATTAGTTAAATAAGAGTTTTCGTGTTTTTCCTCATGTGTAACTTAAATAAGATTTAGTTTTACTTAAAACTCACTCCACGAAGTTATTCTCCTACTACTATAGCCTTCGTTTGTTTTGCCTATGTCTTGATAATCCTAATCCTTTTATATCAAAAAGAAGCATTGTTCTTCATTATAACAAAAGTAGTCATTTAAGCACATTTTGATATTAGTACTGAAAGATTCAAAGTACTATTGCTTAATCAAAGCAATAAATTTTACAGCTGCCATTCGAGGTAAAATAAGCTAGGAATTCATGAATAGTTATACCTCATATTTTGGAAATCTAAACTATGATTTCGGACTTTTGTTGAATTTTAGACCTATGCTGAAATTCTTTGGTAAAATGTTATAATTTCATCGGCTATACTATTGCTTAATCAAAGCAATAAATTGTACAGATGCCATTCTAGGGAACATAAGCTAGGAATTCATGAATAGTTAGTTAAACGTCACATTCTGCAAATCTAAACTATGATTTTGGACTTCTGCTGAATTTTAGATCTCTGCTGAAATTCTTTGGTAAAATGTTATACTTTCATCGGCTATTTCATCGGCTATACATCGGCTATAAAAAAGCTAAAAGAAGAGTCTTATCTTGTCGTATTGTTATCAGAGTAGAGTAAGGTAAAATGAATGGCTCTAAGAAATTAGTTAGAAATAAATAAAAAGAGATTAGTAACTGCGATGCGTTTATTGTTTCAAGAGAATTATCTTTATAACAAGCTGCTTTTAATGCATGGCATTTGTAAGATCTTCCGATAACTACAGTAAAATTTCATTCATATAAAAATTTATGAAGTGAATTAATTGCATTTTAAATTGTGTCAATTAAATGCATCAATAAAAATGAAATAAATTTTAAATTATTAAGAAATATGCTTATTTTTCTTAAATCATTCACTTTATTAACACTCTGTTAAGCATGTTTCGGTTTAGTATAAGTGTCATAAGCGCCACTGAACCTGGGTTCGAGTCCAAGGAAACGGGCGTTTTCGTGGTTTGTTCATCTATAACATGTATAGGAGCCGTTTTTCCTTAGAAAGTCCTCCATGAAGGCATCGCTCCCTATGCAGATAGCTCTAGTAGGCTTTGCCTTTGACGCTTCTAGGCAATTACTGCCGAGTACCTCGAAAACGGACTGACCGCCTTAAGGAATATAATCATAATTTCAAAAATAATTTAAAGATCTTACTTCGCATAGAATAGCAGTACTGTGTAAACGCTGCTTACACCGCTGCTTAAATGAAAAGAATTTTAAAGATCTTATTACTAGAGCAATGGCAGAATGTTACAAGTCACTCATTAAATAGCATGGTAAAGTAATATAACAAAATTTAATAATAATAATTTGTAGTAATTCTTAATTAAATAATAATAATTTAAAAATTTGGAAGGGCTACATATGAAATTTTTAATACGTATCTAAATGTTTATCAACTTTTAAAGTAACTTCGAACATTGAGCAATGTTCGTTGCTAACGAAAAAAAAAAGAGCTAAATTAGGCATATGTAAAACAATTTTGTCATATTTATAAATTTAAGTTCAGAGATCCTGTTATTAATTATGATATTTCAATCTATAATACTTAATGAACGTATCGGTATTGTAATAAATTCTTACAGATAAAATATTTCTGATTTAGTTTACTGACTACATGTAGTTATTCCTGCCTTATATGTAATGTATCTTTCAAATATGCTTCCTTCAATACGTAAATTATTCTGTTTGCTCTGTAGCAATGGCAACAAATAGTCAATATTCACGTATTCTTTGCTGGACTGACCCATTTGAATGAACACATCCGACTGCAGACCTTCTGCTCGTAAAGTATATGAATATTGATTGGAGTGGATCGCTTCCTGTTGATGACTCCCAGGCACAGCAAAGGCCAAATGGGTTAAAGGGGGGGTGGAAATGATAGTAATAATCGAATATTGTCATACTAATAATTAATTCCATCCGAATAGGTCGCAAATTGCAGCCATCGTTAAGACTAAATGGGTCATCTGTGCCACCAAGTTACTCATCACTCGAATGAGTGTATCGATTCTCTTTTATGAGAACTTCTATGAAATGCGAGGCATTCATTCTCTTTTCAGAGCACTTTCTCGTTTCTATTATTACTTTCACTTGCAATTCGGATAAACCTTACCGAACTTTTGATGTCATATTCATATCTGATAGAACTCTTCCTTAATGTATAACATCACGTAGATTTGGGTGCCATAAACTAACGAGATCTAGACGACTGTGTGAAGAATTGTCCTGAAGTATGACAAGTCCAAAGAAGGGTGTAAAGAACCCTTTATTCACTGAATATAAATTTACAGATGGCCCCATTTGAAAGTACACAAAAGACAATACTTGTGGCTTAACTCAAACAGGTAACGATGAACTTAAAATTAAATGCAGTACGTTTTCCCTAACGGCTGACAGGATCATTCAACACGCAGGAAGGCTCTGACTCGTAAAATTCGGCGTGAACAAGCCTAATGGCTAGAAACACTCAGTGCCACAGAAATCAAATCTCCAGTAATTCAAGATAGCAACGTGGCCTTCAAAAAGGCATAACACCCTGTAAAATCACCTTCCAAAACCTTCCCTTAAAAACTACTACTTTCTACCTCATTTGAACAACCGCGCTAGCTTATTAACATTCGGGCAAGAAAGCGTGGGTGAAAAAAAAGGATCAAAGAAAAGTTGCTGTAAAGTAAAAATTAATTCTTATTGTTAGATAAATTACATGAATCTCTACAAATAGAAGAGGTTTCTTATAAAATTAAGTCCACCAGAAGCCGAGCGATAAATCCGCAGGCCACTGGTAGTTCAACCGGGTTTAGAATCGCAGCTGGCTGCATGCGCGTTTTTGTGCTTTTTCCGATGTGTAATATGGATCAATCAATCAATTAACGAAAGAATCATATAAGTTTAATAAAAAAATAGATATTCATAAATATACACCAAATTATATTAACATTGAGGAGCTAAAATTTTGAGAGCTGATTTTTTTAAGAAAAATTAAATGCGATTTTTACAAAATTTGGTAGTTTGGCATAATTTGTGTCATAGAATCAAAATATGGAAAAAAGTGTCATGTCATTTCAGGAAAAGTCCGATTTGTCAACGATGTGTCAAAATACCTACATTAGAACAACGCTATGTATAAATCTAATACACATCCTAAGTGACGCTTTCGATACATAAAAACGCAATTTTGTCAATCGGCCGAGTGCAAAGGCAGATAACATCTTGAGCTTTACCTTTAGGGCTCTTAATTTTTACTAATAGTTATTTTAATTTTTGCGCTTTTTCTGTCTTTCCTTATTTCCCTTGCGTTTCCTGGTTAATATGTAAATCAGTTAGAATGAATAAGAGTGTAAATTAAGGTAGTGAAACATTTTGTTAGAGCGTGGCTTCGCTACTGAGAGCATATGTTGTTAATTCTACCAGCTGTTCAACTTTGAATTTCGGGTAGCACTCTTGCCGCCGAATTGTTACCTCGCTCGTGTACATTTTTGAGTCAACCTGCTAGGATAAATCGATTTGGGTAGTTTTGCACTACCATTTACCTTTGAATCTGGTTGTTGCATGATCTTTTAAGTTCCTCACCACAAGTAGTTGATGCCTGTGTAAGCACTAAATTCCGTGCAGTCTATAAACTCTTGTATTCAATAAATGGGTATTTTACACCCTTTTCTTGTTGTATTATCTTCGAGTGTTTGCGAGAAATCGCAACTTAAGCTTTTAACTGGTTCCAAATTACATTTTTCATTAGCAAAGACGATTAGATTCTATATGCTATAGCCAAATAAACCAAGTCAAAACTAGTACAAACGCGAATTTCTCAGCTAAACTTTACTTCTTGAAATGATTATGTTTTTACGTAATTACCTGGTTTCGTTACGCTTGCTCCAGCATGTATGACGTATTTTTAATTGAGAAGAACAAAAGCCTCTTGAATGCATATTTCAACTGTCTTTCACACACTTCTTCGCTAGACATGAATTTCTTGCAAATCTTTAACTAACGTTCGTACACTATAGTTCGACCGCCTCATCCGCGACCATGAACGCCAACACACATGCGCCATTCGGACCGAATTATTATTTATTTCTTGTGGAAAGAATAAAATTAAAATGCTGAAATATTTCTTCACAAATCTTCGTACAATAACACAATATCTCAAACGTTTAGCAAAAACTCAGTTCAAAACGGATAAAATAGTTCTATTTCATAGCGAAATCGCTACAATCAGTACAGCATTAAGTAAACAAACAGCAGTTCGCTTTTTACAGCTACAAGTATAACAGCAACAACAACAACTACTACTGAGATGAGGTGTTTCACCTCGGCTTTTATAAGCTTTTTAATTATCTAGATTTTTCTGGATGGCAACACAGTAATTACGAGATATTTATTTATTAAGCATTAAATGCACGCGCTCTTTTATTTTTATTGCTATTTTTTTTTTCGACGTAGCTTTCTCTTCAAAAATCGTCTGCGTTGCTAAGGCAACATGAAACAAATCTAATTACAATTCTAAATAAATAGCCAAATAAATGTGAAATTCGTAACAATATGTTAAATAGAATTAAATCGGTAGAATTTTTATAATATGGATTTTGGCAAACCATGATATTGCAACAAAATGGAACTCTATGTAATAGTACGCTATATGTAAAAGAAATTCCTTGCAAGACATGTAAGCATCACGGAGCTGACTGTAAGAACTGTAGAACTGCAATCCAGAAAATACTGAATCAAAGAAACACGTGAAAACAATCGTAACCCATATGTTTTAACATATGCAACGAATTTGCAACTACCATGTAAAATCAGCTGTATCACCATATAGAAGTAATATTCATAAACCACCATGCATAATGTAATTTTTCATAGATAAAAAATGTATAAACCGTGCATTCGGGACATGAAGATGAGCCCCCAATGCACAGCTGGCAGTGGTAGGGCCCGCGGGGTAGCGTGAGGCGGACATCTTCAGCTCCAAGCTAGGCTTTTCAGGAAAGTTAGTAGGAAGGGACAACACTTGGATCACCCTGTTGGTAAATATCTGGTGTCCCCCCTAAAAATTGGAGTCAATTTAAATTTGAATTTAGCTTAAGTTTAAAAATTTAGGACGATTTGAATCATTTGGTTCGTATGTTTGTTCTCCTTTTCTGGATCCCTGATATAGCTGCTACATACATTCAGTTACTGGACGAAAATACAGATTCGGGCTAGAGATATGTTGATCTAAAATTTTTACAGCCTTATATGGTGTTCAAATATTTTAGTCAGACCAAAAAGTTAAAAACCTGCTTAATGTGTACGTCAGTATATTTTGAAAATTTACATCCGTATACAAAAACAGAATAGCATATAACTATTCTTTAAAATGTCTAAAATAAAAGATTTTATAAATGAATATTTGAATTATTTTTCATTTTTCCTCCTTCCTTTTTTCCTCTTAAAATCCTACGAAACTAACTAGTAAATTTCAAATTTCAGTTAAAATTAATGACAGAAAACAGACAATAATTTTAATGTTTGGAACACAGCAAAAGAGATTTAGAGATATTTAATATAGAATTTTGGATGGCAATCACAATACAAACATTACCTGCAGCATTTGGTGCTCTAAAAATTTCATACTTCCTGCTATTATTGGTTTTCCAAAACGCTTTAAGACATTCATTTAAAACAAACTACTACCGCTTAGGATTTGAATTCTTTTTCAAGTATTTTATACCTGCTCTTTCAGAAAAGGGGCATATTTCTAGCTTTATACTCGTATTAAATGAATAGAAAGAATAGAAGAAGTATACGAATAATGAATAAAACCAAATATGCGTTTTTCTCATAAAGCAGAACTAAATGCCATTGAAAACAAATATGAAAGCAAATATTCCAGAGTAATATATTCCAGGTGTTTTCAGTTCACATCCAGTTAGACTTAAGAAATAAACATGAAAGCAAACATATTAGCTCAGAAGGCATGGCTTCACAAAAGATACGCACTGGAATTTATTAAATTTTATTAAATTTTTACCGACATTTCATTTAATCATAACGAAAGGAGGAAACATATTTAAAACACAGAAAATAAATCGTGTTGTATTTCATCTTGCAATTGATAATACTTGATGTAAACAAAGTCTTAATTTACTTTATGTAGGGTGTCCATACTTACATAAAGGGATAACAAAATTAAATTGGAACTTAATTTTGAGAAATAACAGGAAATAATTTATATCAGTATAATCTTTAGTTCAAGCAGTTTCATTTGCTCTAGTTTTTTGGAATGAAAACAGACAATTCGTTTGTTTACAGACAAAATGGCACAGCAAAACGCAATGTGCGTTCTCTGATTTTGGGAAAGAAATTTCCGAAAGCAGATTACAGACGATTCCGAAACGAATTTAATAAACCTCCAACAATGGAACAATCAATTGCAAAGTGGTTAAAACAGTTTTCGAGACATCGGACATATTTTGCACAAAGGCCAAACCCAGGCAGGGCAAGCGTCAGTGATGGAAATGTTTTCGCCATTCGAGGTATAAGTGAAGTTTGGATTTTGTACACATAAGGAATTCAAGAGAGTACCCTGACTGTAGAAATTCCGACCAGCACTTACGAAAGGTTTGAACATACGAAACGTGTGCGGCAGTAAAAGGACTTTAGACGAAAAGTACTGGAATAAAAGGCTAATTGTCATTCATTGCGATAGGGGTTCAACAGTTCACATCATTTAAATGAATTTAGGAGAATCCTCCTGGTAGAGCCAGAATCCTTTTGGTAAGGCAGAATCCATCAAGCTAGAATTCTCCTGGTAAATACATACCACAGATTAATGCATCACGCGTGGTATCCAGCTGCGTTTCAATGGATCCAGATAGCTGGAAGTACCTGAATGCTTAGATTCAATAGATCCCACGTGTCAACGAGAACACATATGGTGTGATGGCTCTGCTATTGAATGGGTTTCATTAATTATCATTCACTAGGGCTCCTAGTACATCCGAAAATGTCTCTGGCTACGGACATTCTTTCTGACGAGTTACAGCTATTCCTGCCAAATGTTCATTCTGAAGAGTTTTTCTTTAAACAGGAAAATGTACGATCACATAAATTATGACATGTTTAAATCACAGTATGCTTATAACAGTTATCTGAGTTTCAATCTTTGCTATGTCCACCTAAGTCATGTTATCTCAGCACTATGGAGCACATTTAAGATGTTGTGAATCTTGCTTGTTGTCAGCAGAAATTCTAATTTATTTTCCCAAACCTCAAAACTATGGACCGTTTTCAGGACATATGGTGATTATTTTCTATAAACATCTCCAGAACACCAGTATAAAGCTAATTTTGTCTGAATTTGTCTGAAGTTTTGTGTTCCCAATAAAGATATATATGAACATATGATGCCGGAGTAGTATTAACTTACAGCATAAGTATACACTGTTAATATTAACTGTTTATTTTTTTTATTATGGTGTAGGGATTTATATTTATTTTAACTAACGCGTTAAATTTAATTTTATGCTTACTTTCCTATAAGACTTCATTTACCCTCATTGTCAGTGCCAGAATATTTAAATTTGGTAGCCCGCGTGAAGTAATGCAAATTCTTCCTTGAGTAGAAGAAGTTTAAATGCCAAGTTCTACATGAGAAGTTAGAGATTATGGGCAAACACTGTACTTTTTTGTAGCGTTATAAGGTAGGTACTTCTCCCGTCTTCTTTGCATGTCTTCGTGGTGTAGTCGTCAGCACGCACGACGCGTATTCGAGAGATCCGTGGTTCAAGTCCCGGCGAAGGCATTGCTCGTTTTTCAAAGCTCCAGCTTCGAAATAACCTAATGACTGTAAAGAGTGAACTTCTGCTTTGCATTTATTACTAGTTAAGGGGCGGTGGGTGGACTTTAAAATACTTAAAAATCAACCAAAATATTGAATTTATTTTTTTTTACTCTGGTAACATTTCATATACGTAATTACGTCGTATGCACAAAACCGCGTTCAATTATTCTAATTTTTAAAGAAGTTACAAGCATTTAAAATGTGTAAACAACGAAACTTTGCCCTTTAAATTTTGGAGAAAATTTACAAAAATGTATTTCAACACTTATTTACTGGTGTCGTAACTTATATATTTCCAAAAGCAGTGTTTATTTCTAAAAAAGGGCTAGAAATGTCAGTATTGGGAATTTTTAATTTAACTTTGGTTATGTAAAATACTATACGCGTAGAACAGGAGAAAACACATTCGGTTACTCGTTGCAAAAACGTGATCAACGTCGCTTGAACCAAAGCAAAAAGAGATGTTTAGCTGCTTTGGGGGGGGAACAGAATTATTAAAAATTATTGTAGAGCATTGAAAGATTAAAAGATAATGTAACAAATGAAGGTAAAATATACAGCGCAGGTGAATTTTAAATGTGTCATTGGCTATAAAGCATAAATTGTTTCTATCTATAACTTCGAATCGCAAACTAATTTGCGATATGTTTATTTTTCATATTTAATATTATGAGATTAAAATACTTAAATGATACGAAAATGTTATCTAGTGTTTACAAACTCATATTTATAGTTAATCTGCTGTTTCTCATGACCATGTATTAAAGGTAAATTCGCAGAAGTACTTTAAATCCGATTTTCTCAAGATAAATTTTTTCGCACTTCGTATGTTTTAAAAATGCTCCATGCGACACATTTTTAGTTAAAAATGAATGATATTTAAAAGAAACTGTCTTGTTTTATGTTACAGTAGATCTGTGTATACATTTTTGTATATAAGGTTATTAAGGTTAGGTTAGGTTATTCAATTATAGCAAACCACACAAGGGCTATCTGCCTAAGGGGAGGGATGCCTTCGTGGAGGACATTTTAAGGGAAACTGGCTCGTATACACGTTACACATGGGGAAAACCACGAAAACGCCCATGCAGCCAGCCCGTTCGCGGGATTCGAACTTCGGAGCGAACTACCAGCGTTCAGCGTCTTTACCGCTCGGCCGCATAAGGTTATTAAGAAGTTTAAACTTGTGATAATGTTTAACAAAAAGGTGACATTTTTTCGAAAACTGGGTATAAATTGACAAAACTCCTTTTTAAAAATTTCTGATCTATCGTATTTAATAACGGATACACAAAAACTTTCGTCGAGCCTTCATAACTAACTTAAAGGAAAAATTAGGAAAAAATATTGAAAATCAGCGCCCAAAGAACATTTTAAGTATTTAACTAAAAAAATTAATTATTTGTTTTAAAAAATTTTTATTTTAAAATAAATTGAAATTTTGAGCATATATTTTATAAACTTATGTTATAATATGTGTGTGTATAAATGTTCTCGTTGAAGACACAAAAACTTAAAAATCTAATTTTTAAAGTCTCCCCGTCCCCTTAACGTGGCGTAACAACTGTTACTTTGCTTCCACTAGATATTCGAAGCTGTTTTAGAAAGCAGGATTATCTGAGCTTGTAGCGTAATTCCGCTACTTGTTAATATCTTCAAAGTTTTAGTTTAGTTCTTGTTAGTTGAGTTACCGCCCGAGTGAGTGTATTAACGTCAAGTCGACGCGTTGCGAATTATAAAAAGTTACTAAAGGTTTCTTTTTACCCTTCTCCTCTGTGGTTTCTACATTTCAGCTGTTACATTAGAAGACAGACCGGGAGAATTCTATAGTGGCTTTTCGTGTTTTTCGCTTTCTTCTTTCCTTCTAACAACTATTGATGTAATCCTTTTTTTACCTAAACATGATTTAAATCAGGAACATGAGGTAAGGCAATGCATCTATCGTTTATGAAGGTCTTGGGCATCTCCTAGGTAACGATGCTACTTATGCAATTCCATACTGTATTTGTGGGAACTTGATTCTGTAGATTCGTGTTACGAACAGCAGCCATTTTTAGCATTACATATGCTATTAGACTCAATTCTTACATTTTTATCCGTATCCATTTTGTATCGATATCACTTTTCAAATAAAAGGAAGTTACTCGCAAATTTTATCGTCATGGATTTACTTTTAATGAAATGCTACAAAGAATATAAAATATATATGTTACATTGAAACACCGAAATCTGGAGAATGTCGACTTTCACCGGTGAATGTCAACATTCACATAGTCGCTTGGTGTATGTCCGAAATATCTTCCAAATACTCTTTTTTCTGACTTACACCGGTGAATGTCGACATTCACCATGTACTAATGGTGAACGTTGAATATATGAGAATATTATATTTTCTTCTCCGTAATTTAGTCGCGAAAAAACACACAAGTACTTAAAACGCACAATATATTCAAAATGAGAAAGGAAAATAATATAAGTTAAAAAACTTACTTAATTATACAGTACGTAGTAATAGAGAAAATAAAATAATAATAATAATAAACTTACTAAATTATGTGATTCAAATCTGATTAATTGCAACAACTTAAACTATTATGAGACTTTGAATTGCACAAGAGGCCCTTGGTTTTAGAACTGCATTTATGGGAAACGGCCAGTCGCCTCTCTTTTCGACTTACACCAGAGCATATCTGTGATTGTCGACGTACACCGGTGAGGGTCCGAATGTACAGGAATGCAATGTTATATTCGATCTTTCACCGACGTATTTGGTGAATGTTGACATTCTCCGGTGAAAGTCGACATTCTCGAATTTCGGTCTTTCACAGCAATGACAACTGAAATAAAAGGATGTTGTTTCCAAATGCTATCTCCATGTTTTATTTTTAAGGAAATAAAATAACGAATATAAGCGGAAATATGTATGCCAGCACTTAACATTCTAATGGAAAAGTCTAATCAATGCTGTTTTTAAATAGTCTGTGATTTTATTGTTTAATTTTTAGTATAAGTAAGTTCGAAGAAAGTGACGTTAAACAAAATTAAGTAAAACTAAAGATTAAAAAGAATTAATAATTTTAATTATTAAATGATATATTATATATTTTTATTTATGTAATTTTATTTTTATTATTATATTAAATAAAATTAACAAAAATTAAGGAACAAAAATTAAAAAGATAAGTAAAATCAAAAAGGCCAAAAGTTATAAAGAGAAAAAAAATGTGTAATTCCCATTAAAAAGAAAACGGAGTAGTAATACAATGAATTGAATAATATGATAAATTGAGAAAAGACTTAAATGCAAAGAAAAATGATATTAAATAAGCAAATTTAAAGGAAAAAGACGCAACAACAAAAAGATAGAAAAGGATTTGTAAAAACGGAATGTTTATATGATAAACTCAGAAAAAAAAAAAAAAGAAAAAATAAAAAAAAGCGTGGCAACACTTTACCAGGAACTCTAAAGCTATTCTGCTTTTAAACATTTTGTGATTTTTCTATTGCATTTTATGGGGCATAAGTGCAAAAAAAGTTATGGTTAATAATTTAGTTAAAAACTCAAAAATATATTTGTGTTAAAAAAAGCGAGGGAGGACGAGAGCAGATTGCTAAAGTCATATGAGTTCAGCGAGGCCAAAAAACCCTTAACAAAACTTCTGATGTAACGTTAAAGAGTGAACTCTTTCAGATTTTCTTTTATTTCCTTTTTCAATATTATTTACCTCTTGCAGCAACAATTCACTTTAATATCTTTGTTGACCTTTCAGTAAGTTTCTTTTCATTCCACAATTGAATCTTGGAAAGAATTCTTAGCCGAGAATATTTTATGCTGCCTTTGGACACAATATCTGTAGGTATTCCCAATAATTTTACAGCCAAGTTACAGATGCAATAAGGAGCCAAGCGTTTGACTTCAGTAAAGCCTCATTTCCTTTTTTTTTCCAATGGCGGGCTCTCAGCCGATTTCGGTTTGGCCACAACGAAGGCCAGAAGTAGTGGTCACTCTATTATGGAGGCACCCAATAGGTGGGCCACCTTTGCCTCCTATGAAGGGACGGACTGTTACAACCATGCCTTCTCCGGGATTCGAATCCACGCTCTTTGGTATCGCAGTCAGCTCCGCTAACCGGTATACAGTCTGGGAGGCAGCATCATTTCCTTTACTGCAAATGTTGGTTGGGAAAGATTGTAGCCTCATTTCCCTTACTACAAACTTTTCCAAGCAACATTTGTAGTTTAGGTCAACTTTGAAAATATATGCAAAATAATCCTGGAAAAGAGATGAGGGCTACTGCAATATGTTATGGGGAAACAATACAAACAAATCAAGTTTTTAATCATAGTGTTTACATTATTTTGGACAACTTCAGCACTAATAATGAGTAAAGAACTATCTGATAATAAAAAAAGAATAAACAAATCTGAATGTTTTCAGATTTTAAATTGCGTCCAAAGGGGCGTTTTAAACGTTATAAGGTATTTCTCACGCTTCTTTGCATGCCTTCGTGGCGTAGTGGTCAGCACGCTCGACGCGTATTCGAGAGGTTCGTGGTTCGAGTCCCGGTGAGGGCATTGCTAATTTTTCATGTCTCGTGCTTCGAAATAACCTAATATCTCTACACTGGCCCCCGAACTAAAAAGGTGGTGGATGATGATTCTCCACCACCGGGATTTGGCGATTGGGTCCCCCAAACCCCGTTCGCACTTTAAAAGGGGGAATATACAAGGTCTTTCTCTCGCCTTCTTCACATGGCATCCTGGTGTAGTGGTCAGCACGCTCGACCCGTAACCGAGAGGTCCTTGGTTCGATTCCCAGCGAAGGCGTTGCTCATTTTTCATTTCTTCTGCTTTCAAATAACACGTAATAATGTCTCTACACCGTTTTGTTTGTTACCTTTATTTAAATATCATGTTCTCGTACTTAAACCATAAAATTCAGTTCAAAAGCAACATCGCAAAATAATTTTAAAATGAGTCTATCTTTACAATCCGATACACAGTTCCGCGCGCTTTAAGCAAAAAAGCTTCTTTTGCCATAGAGTGTTGCCAGTACTCGCTTTTAAATCGTTTAAATTAGTTCATAAATTTGAAAGTTCATTAAAATTTTACAAAACATGAAATAGATATTAAAACAAATACCATTCGAGCTTCCAGATGCGCATATTCGGGTGGAAACGTACGTTATTCAAAATTGGATAGCTCTAAGTACCGTTGTTTTCTCACTTTGGAGAAATATATATACATTTATGCAGATTCTTCATTATTTAATTTTTTAAATATAATACAGAAGTGGAATAATTTCTGGTAACAGTTTGAAAAGTGTTTCAGACTTATCCTGTTTCGAACGCAAAATTGCAAAACGAAAGCGATAGTCCTTCAGGGACAAAGTCCCTTTGGACTAAAAACGCGTGTATGCTCTGGATGCAGTCAGATGAATAATATTTTCATTAACAGAATGTTAAGTGTTCTATACTTTTTTTACTTCCTTTTACGAAGTAAAAAGGAAGTATTGTAATCGCGAACAATTTCGAGTGTCATATTTCAACGAAAATATCTATTTTGAGCTTTATCGAATACAATTCAACGATGTTTTGCGTGACATAAGTACGTAAGGATAGAATAAAAGACTCCGTTTCCTCCAAAAATTATAACACTGATTTAAAATGATTCCGAAGAGATTTGTTTCGTGGCATCTGTGCGTATGTACATATGTATGTAAATATCTCGCATAACTCAAAAACGACTAGCCTTAGAACATAGAAATTTTGTATATAGGACTGCTATAAGATACAGATGTGACCCTCCCATTTTGGTTGCAATCGGTGGCACCAATAGTACACTGGTGTGCAAAAAGTAAGGACGAAGTCGAAAAATTAGCATATCAGCTGAACGAAGAGGCAGAGCGGACAGAAAGACCAATCAGGAGATTATGTAAGGTGATGTACGGTAGCACATGCGCAGATATGCAGGTAGACGTAATGGGAGAGTGTCTGAGTAGTATAAAGCATGTTGTCCGTGTAAGATCAGTATTCCTGGCAAAGAGATTGCACGCCGTATAGAAGTTAAAATCACACCGAGTTGCTGCCTCAGCGAGAAATGGCGAATAATCAGTCTGTTAGACGACATCTGGATGCTTTTACCCGAGGTCGAATCATTGGGAAGTTGGAGGAAGGCCGCAGTGTGACATGTGTGGCTGCAGAGTTCGGAATTGCTCACAGCATCGTTTCACGACTTTGAGACAGTTTCAAACTACAGGAACAGCTATCCGGAGGTTTAGTAGTGGTTGTCCACGAGGAACCACACCCGCCGATGACCGGTATATTGCCTTACAGGCCAGAAGAAACAGGCGCAGACAGCGGGATAAATCGCTAGACACACGACACAG
>KK122371.1:190728-256549 GCA_000611955.2 Stegodyphus mimosarum
GCCTGCCCATCGGAGAAGGCGTTCTCTGTGGTGCCGGGAACACCGGAATTGGAGAGACAATGAATGGGGATGAGTACTCTTTACAGATAAGAGCAGATTTAGTCTGAGTTGCGATTCTAGACACATACACATCTGGACAGAGCGGGGAACACGCAATAACCCCTTCAACATCATCCAAAGGGACTGTTTTGGAGGTCGCGGAGTTCTCGTTCGAGCAGACATAAGGCTTGGTAGCCGGACCGACCTTCATATCTCCCAAGGATGTTCGTCACCTGGGACTGCTATTGTAACGAGGTTCTTCTTCCTTACATGCTTCTTTTCACAAAGGCTATGGGTCCTCAGTTCCTCTTCATGGACGACAACGCTCCACCTCATCGCACAGTTACTGTCGAAGAGCTGTTGGATAGTGATGATATTGAACACATGGATTGGAACACATGGATTGCAAGGTCTCTGGATCTAAATCCCGTCAAGCATGTAGGGAACTTACTAGGGAGACCCGTGGCAGCACCTAACTTATCGCCAGTAACGATTCCGAAACTGCGATTGGTGCTACAAGAGGAACGAGCAGCAGTGTCTCAACAGCTCATTACCAACCACATATCCAGCATGCACAAATGATGTGAAACCTGCCTAGCAGTTAGGGGAGATCATATCCCCTATTAAAGACCGGATGTTTCTTGCCGGACACCCATCACAGGGATGTTTCGGCCTTCAGTCGCATTGCGCTTCATGCTACTTTTTCAATAAAGCTTCTTTTTATCCCTCTGACTTCTGTTTTAGTAAGTGCGGCTCTCATTACTCATATCCTTACGTATTGGAGATCTTACGGTATTAAATGTGTTGATTTGGAAAGCTTTTGTACAAAGTTATATTGAAAAAACCGTCTCGTCCTTAATTTTTGCTCACCAGTGTATATAAATATATATATATATAAAGCAATAATTTACAATAAATTATAATAAGAAAACTATTTATATACCATCTCCAAGGAACAGAAATTCAATTTAAAATCATCATCGAAAAGGTATTTGTCAGAATTTTAAAAAGAATTTTAAAATAGACTTTTCTAGTCCTCCTTTGCTTTAAAAACAATTAACGAGAAACCTAAATCGCAAAAAAGCGAAAATCAAAAGTAAAACTTACTTAAGTATTGAAAAACCAGTTATTCTTGTTGATAGCAGATTAATCGACTTATCAACGGGATAAACCAATCTACCATCAATTAACAACAACCAAAATAAGAGAGATTGGTTCATCTTACTTCCAAGTAAGCATCAAATTATTTACTAGATTCAAATCTTAAAATCACCCAAAAACGTCTTTAAATTGCAATCCATTGCGGTCGAAGTGGATGCTTTCCTTGAAATATCATACTCGAAATTTTTCGCAGTGCAATACTCCCTTTACTTCGTACAAGGAAGTAAAAATAGCAAAGCAAAAAGGAAAGTGAGAAGAAAAAATAGTATGTACAGTATTTGGACGCACTCAGCTGATCAATGTTTACAAGTAATATTTTCAAAAATGAGAGCAATCAAAAATAATCTCAGATTTATCACTGAGCAACCAAAAATGTTTAGTTTTCTGTGTGTGCTCGACGAGTTAACATCAATAGTAACACATCAAAAAAAGTATTCCAGACAGATCACTGAAAACAAGGACTAAAATCTTGATAGGTAACAGTAGGCACACTGCGGGGGGGGGGAAGAAAGACAGTTCCTATATCTCCCGTTCTACTGGGACGATTGACGAAATTCAAATTTCGTTTTCCATGTCTTAGAAGCGCGACTTACGTATTAGGAATACGTATTAGATTTTTAAATAGCATTGTTTTAATATAGGTATTTTGACACAAAATTGGACTTTTTCTGAAATGACATGCAATTGCTTTCCATATTTTGATTCTACGACTCAAACTATGCCAAACTGCCAACTTTTGTAACAATCGCATGAGTAGCTATTAAACATTTAGCTCTCAAAATTTTAGCTTCTCAATGTTATTCAATTTGGTATATATTTATTAATATTTTTTTTATTACACTTATCTGATTCCTTCTTTCACAGTTCGAAATTTAAGTTCATTACAAATAAAATTCGAACATTTTTTTATGAATTATTATTAAAATTTGTATTTCTAAATAATTTTATAAATTTTTGGAAAACAATTTTGAAATATAACCTTTAAATGTTTTACTATCAACTTAAAGTAGATGTATTTCTAAGTATACCTGCAAACATTAGAGAGTTTTTTTTTCAAAATTTTCGAAGATGTGCGTGAATTTATATGTTGGCGCGTTTTGAAATTTGGCATATTTGTTGAAAGCTATAATAACATCTAATGCGATTTACACACTTCGCTAAAATTATTTGAAAAGAACGATGTGACTTTTTCCCCCTCATGCACAGTGTAAAAAGGTAGGAGCGATGTGACTTTTTTCCCGCTCCTTCACAATGAAAGAGATAGGAAAATAGGCTGCCATGTATCAACAAGTTCACCAAGTAAATTGTTCTGGGTGCAAACTGATAAAAAGTCGCCAAGTTAAAAGTTTGAACTTCTCCGTAAATTTTCCACCAAATTTTACAAAATTTAACTTTTATTCATAATTTGAGTCGTAGAATCGAAATATGGAAAATAATTGGTATGTTATTTCAGAAAGAAATCCATTTTCTGTCAAAATACTTATGTTAGAACAACGATATATATAAATCTAATATACAGGGTGTTTATAAAGTCCCGGACCCATTTTGATGTTTAATAACTCATAAAATAAGGAAGATATAAAGAGACTTATGGCATTTATGGGTGGAATAACATATGTATTTCCTTTTTCAGGTTTGAATATCTTTACTTTTGTAAATATCGTCTGCGCGTGTGGTTAATTTCAGATAATTTCATTTTCCAATCTAAATATCTGTACTTTTCTAAATATCGTCTGCTTATTAATTGCATTTTTTTCTGTTTTATGGGTGTTTCAAAACCCCCATCAAAACCGTGAGACACAAATGTATTCCCCAAAGCTTAATGTGTGGTGTGGACAAATGCACGACCGAGTCATTGGGCCTTTTGTTTTTACAGAAAAGACGGTCTCATCAGTCGTATACTTAGACATATTAAAAAACTTCGTATTTCCACAACTAGAAGAGCTTCAGCTACATATCTTTTTGCAACAAGATGGTGCACCACCTCATTGGGGTACCATCGTTCGTAGTTCTTTGAATGACCATTTTACGAGAAGATGGATTGGGCGAGGAGGTCCAATTCCTTGGCCACCCAGATCACCTGATATAACGCCGCTGGACATTTTTCTTTGGGGATTTGTAAAGGACAACGTTTACAGGAGTAGAGTGTCGAACATTGATGACCTAAGAGCCAGAATGACAACCGCAATAGCCTCTGTGGATGCCAACATGCTTGCCGGTACCTGGCGTGAAATCGAATATCGAATTGATGTTCTCCGTGCAACGAAGGGGGCACACGTGGAAGTTCATTGACAAGGGTCGTGAAACTTTGTGAGTCTATCTAACCATTTATGTTATTAATTTTAATCTATCTTTATTATTTTATGAGTTATTAAACATCAAATTGGGTCCGGGACTTTATAAACACCCTGTATATCGTAAGTCGCACTTTCGAGACATAAAAAACGCTATTTGAATTTCGTCAATCGGCCCAGTAGAATGGGAGATATAAAACTGTTCCATTTTTTTTTTGCACTGTACATTGTTCGTACATATTTATCTATATAGAATCTGTATTTCCGTGTCAGTTATATTTAACATACACGGTAACACAATACGTCTTTAGAATCAACATATCCACTGCAGCGTAAAATGAGATGCGAATTCACGTACAGTGAGTAACAACATTCTTTAAATTAACAACTCACCCCTAATCGCTTCTGATAATTAGATACTCTAACACGGATAATGATGTAAACTAAAGATACCGCAGCAAATGGTACATCTAGCTTCGAGCCTGTGATGAATCAGCAGTTGAATGCTGGATAAACAATCGACACCTTCGGAAATTACTGCTTGCTAATTATAGGAAGAAAGGTAAATATTCCTTTGTTTACGTTCTGTTACACAGCGGAGGAATCCTATTCTCAATTGAATGAACTCCATTTCCTTTGGCAAATGAATCATTGCCTGTTATATGGCAGAAGGTTGGATTTAAGGAATTAGAAGTATAACATGTAATTGTATTTTAATGTTTTCCAGCCGAGATGTTAGTTTGCATGGAGATAGTAGATAAAACTTTATATTCCATGTTAAAGATAATCAGTAGGATCTTAATGTTATCTGTATCAAGCTATTCTAGTTCGAAATCCAAACATCGCACTTAAGTTCTCTGCTAAACTTTTATTTGAAAATATTCCGTTTCCAGCATTGTGTTTAAATATTCCACTTCTCAAAGTTTTGTCAGTATTGTTCTCTATTGTTGTATTTTGTTCTGTGTAATTTAAATTCAACGCAGTTTCGTGGTGCTATGTGTATATATGTATGTATGTATATAACTGTGTCCATTTTAAGTCATAATTTTATCAGACATTTTTTGCTTAATAAAATTTTTGTATATCTGTATTGTGCTCGTAAGTATTTAGTTCGTGTATTACGTTGCCGATACATATCGCCATTTCAACATGGCATGTATTTCAACATATCGACATTTGACTTATAAATGTAGTCTTATTAGAAGGGACCTATACAAGCGAAACCCCAACCGTCGACAGATTTTTGGCTAATATTCCCGAGGAACTGCTAGCATGTCGACATTTAGGAACAATTCAAAAACTCATTTTGAAACTTGAAAAATAGTTCTTCTCGAACTTTCTAGATGTGCTTGAGAAGCTATATAAATACGTTGGCTTTGGAGCCTACAGGTAATTGAATTATTCCGTTCAGATTCATGCAAATGTACTGCCCTCATGGTTAACGATTACTAATCTAAACTTTGCTCTGAGAATGATTTTAGTGACATTCCTTTCATTTAAGAAAAAATCACTTTATGTTTGTTCTTCTGTTTGGGCTTTTTAAAGCTGTTTATCTTTTTGTATAAGATAACCCTAATTTCAATAATGCGTCAATTTCTGACTGTTCGTCAGATTTAGCTATTAAGATGTCTACAGTTTCATAACTACTTACGAAAGTAACCATCTGTAAGTCCAATCAAACAAATATTTATTTTCTGCGAAAAAAAATGGCTGGACAGGTCTATATCTCCCATTCTACTGGGCCGATTGATGAAATTCAAATTACGTTTTCCATGTCTCGAAAGCAAGACTTAGCACAAATATAGCATTGTTCTAACCTATGTATTTTGAGAATAATGGATTTGTTGTCAATCTAGAGAAACAAAGCTTCGCAACAACAAAGATAATGCCTTCTTTAATTATTGCGAATTAAATCATGCTTAATATACTCTGGAATTTATTCGAGAAAATAAGTGTTTAACATTTACTTTGTAATTTTGAATATAGAGATCTTGAATTTTTATGCATTTTTGCCTTGTCGCGAAGTGAGAACTGAATTAATTGAATGAGAAATACTGGATTGTCTGTGAAAAACTGTCTCTTTTTGTTTGTTTGTTTAATTTTTTTATACATCGTTTTAGATTTATTACAGTATTTTAATAGAATATGGGACAAGGATTAGATAATTCTTCAGATGATATACATAATTTTTTGATTCTGAGTTATCAAATGAAAGAAATGTAAGGCTGTTAAGTGAACTTAGCTTCAGAGTGTCGCTATGGTAAATAAAAATAGTGTTTTTTAAAGAGTGCATTTATTCTTTTGTGGTTTATGCGTTATCTGCGAAGTAGATTTAATTACTCTGTTCAGATACATGCAAATATACTGCGCTCATGGTTACTGATTACTGTTATAAATTTTGCTTTGAGAATGAGTTTAGTGATACTCTTTTCATTTAAGAAAAAATCATTTTATGTTTGTTCTTCTGTTTGGGCTATTTAAAGCTGTTTATCTTTTTGTATAAGATGACATCTATTTCAAAAATGCGCCAATTTCTGACTGTTCGTCGGATTTAGCTATTAATGTCCACGGTTTCATAACCACTTACGAAAATAACCATCTGTAAAGTCCAATTAAACAAATACTTATTTTCTGCGAAAAAAAAACGGGGGTACAGTCTATATCTCCCGTTCTACTGGGCTGATTGATGAAATTAAAATTTCGTTTTTCATGTTTCGAAAGCGCGACTTAGCATATATATTAGATTTATATATAGCATTGTTGTAAAATATGTATTTCGACATAAAATCGGACGATTTCTGAAATAACATACCAATTTTTTTCCATATTTCGATTCTACGAACACAAATTATTCCTAGACAAAAAATTTTGTAATTTTTAGTGAGCAATTTATGGAGAAATTTAAAAATTTTTCGTGGCGCATTTTTTTCAGTTTGCGCGAAGAATAATTCACTTGACGGAACTCTTAATTTATAATAACCTACTTACATTTCGCTTTCTTTTCATTGATGCGCGAGAGGAAAAAAAAAGTCCATCATTCATTCTTTCAAATAATTGTAACAAAGTGCGTAAACCGCATTTAGAGTTTATGCCAAATTTCAAAATCGCCACTGTGTAAATTCACGTATATCTTAGGAAATTTTGATAAACGAACTCTATTTTTTGTAAGTACGCTTGGAAATACATCTACTTTAAGATGTTGGTAAAACGATTATAGCTTATAATTCAAGTTTGTTTTCGAAAAATTTATAAAATTTATTTAAAATACAAATTTTAAAAATAAATCATAAAAAATGGGCGAATTTTATTTGGAATGAACCTAAATTTCGAAATGTGAAAGGAAGAATCAAATTAGTTACATAAAAAAAGAGATATTAACAAATATATACCAAACTAAATTAACATTGAGAAGCTAAATATTTTAGAGCTATTTTTTTAAAAACTACTCATGCGATTTTTACAAAACTTGGCAGTTTGGTAGAATCAAAATATGGAAAAAAAGTGGCAGATCATTTCAGAAAAAGTCCAATTTTGTGTCGAAATACCCATAATAGAATAATGCTATGTATAAATCTAATACATATCCTAAGTCGTGCTTTCGAGACATGAAAAACGCAAGTTCAATTTCGTCAATCGACCCAGTAGAACGGGAGATGCAGAACTATCCCCCCCTTTTTTTTCGTAGTGTACATGACATAACTCCAGTTTTCGTAAATTACAGCACGTGTTCTGCATTCAATATTTCTTAAAGAATTCCTAGAGGATTCTGTAATCAGTTCAGGTTTCTAAAGATAATATAGATACCCGTTGCTTCTTTTCCCTTTAGAAGCTTAGTTATTTAATATCTCTCAAAATGTTTGCCACCATTCCTTCAGAAGTAAAATAATATGTCTTTAACGCATATGGCAGCTTAAAGTATCGTTGCGTCGAATATCAGCCCCGGAAATTCCTTGTAGGAAAATATGTGTAGAAGATCTTCGGATCCACTCCACCCTCTGTAGTGTTCTTCGTAAAATTTGCTATGAAGCTGAAACACACGTTCTACTATTCATAAAATACACACGGCTTTGGTCAACAACAGCCTGGATACCTGGATACCTGCTATACCAGGCTACTGCCTAGGCAGCGATGCCGGTTCTTGAAATAAAGCCCTAGGGCCCATGACATAATAGAATCCGGATGTGGGTGAATCTCGGAAGAGAAAACGGAGGTAGAAGAATAAAAGAAAAGGAGGCCTAGGACATCGCAAGAGAAAAAAGATACGACAAGACCAGATCTACGGAGCACGCGATTCATCTGACACTGTAAAGAAAGCAAAAAGTGATATGAAAATCTTGACAACATACGAATATAGTTCAAAAGGTCCTACAAAAACTCCAATAATTGAAATGTACAAAGATAGATGGTCAACAACAGGAATCTACTTCAGCTTTTAACCATGACAATATTCGTAGACCTAATCTGGTTGCAGTTCAGACAAAGAGAATAAGTAACAACAACGACAATGGATGGATGGATCTATTGTTAGCTATTACAAGAAGATGTCTAATCGAAAACAGCCTCTACAATGCATGTGGTTAAAGCTGCAGCTTACTCTTCCTCGTTGGAACCACTTCATTTCTACTGTCTCAAGAATATTAAGCTTTCTGTGCGATGAAAAGGCGAAAATAATAAATAAAACGTCCGAGGATTATTACTTCCTTGTGTGAAGTAAATCGGAAGTACTGCAATCGCGAAACATTTCAGGTATCATATTTCAACGTAAGCATCTTTTAACCGTTATCGAATGCACTTTAACGATGTTCTTGCATGATACCTGAACGTGTAAACAGAATAAAGGAACTTTTCTCCCCCCAAAACTATAAAACTGATTTAAAATGGATTCCGAAGAGATTTTTTTTCATGGCGTCTTGCGTACGTACGTAAGTATGTATGTATGTATCTCGCAAAACTCAAAAACGCGTAGCCTCAGAACGTTGAAATTTTGTATATAGGACTGCTATAGCATGTAGATGTGCACCTCTTATTTTGCTTGCCATCGGCAGCACCAAACGTATACAAATATATGTATATATATATATCACTATAAATTAGAATAAGAAATATTATGATAACAGCCTGCTCTCTGTGTACTATATCTCCAAGAAACTTTGTAGTTTTGTCGCCAATTTAGTGTTGTGTCGCGAATTCTGTGTTTTTAATTTAAGTGTTTTTAATGATTTAAGTAATCCATTATTTAAGTATTTTATTTGTATTTGTATTTGGTTTTTTTAAGTTTGAAATTGTGAACAGCGTAATGAATATATATATTTGGAAAGTGTGTACTTAAAATCATTAAGCAATTATTTTTTCCTTCAACGGTCAATTTTAACGCAGAGAGGGGAGCGTCTTCTAACGGAAGTAACATCTGTGGGAAATGCCTTTTAAGATGACAGTTGCAACATTGAGTAGTATATCGTTGTTCTCTTGTCTTTGTTACCAAGCTGAAAGTGAACACTGTTGTCGGGCGTCCCGCTGTGATGTCGCCTGGTTTATGGCCTCGGTGGAAGTTGTAAATTGAATCTTTGAAAGGGCAGTTTTTGTTGTTTCTTATATTTTTCGCTTGTTAGCAGAGGGGGTCGAATGTTTAGTTTCCAGTTTTTCGCAGGTGCTACTGTAGACAATGACTTAATTCTGATTCGTTTGGGGGTTTGAACTTGTCCTATTAAATTATATTGAAAAGTCTCGGATTGGCAAGAATTTAATTTTATGTGTAACTTTGGACCTATAATTGTGAGTGGGAGGAGAAACCGAGTTTTCCTCGGTTGTTGCGCGAGTTTTGAAGTCAGAGTTTTTACCAGAGTCTTCGAGAGAGTTTTTGAGTTGAATATTTAGCAGAGAGGGCCTTTGGCCTGCGGCCAGGCCTACCCGGGCTTGGGTGGCTTGCGCTAGCGTTCTGCGGACGAACTCGGCTTTTAGCTGAGGAGATTTGCGATGCTGCACTTGTACCCCGGCGGGTGGCTCGCGTTTGCGATGCGGCATGATGTGATTAATGGAGAATTTTCTTCTAAGTTGCGAGAAGTAGAACTCAGAGCGAACTCTTCCGAGTTTGAAGCGGGTTTTCCCGTAAAACGGAAGTGTAAGGGCTCGTACCTAAATGAAGCTCTCTGTTCGTGAGAAGGAAAGTATCAACGTTCTGTCCCCGGAGGTTTCTCCTTCAACTTTAATGTTTTAGAATTTTGATTGCCGGGCTTTTCATCTTTGAAGTTCTACAAGAGGTCATTTTTCGTGGACTTTTTGAATTTGATTACCTAGGACCAGTTCAAGGCGGAATTCATCTGCAGCGGTTTCTCCTTCAACCTTAATGTTTTAGAATTTTGATTGCCGGGCTTTTCATCTTTGAGGTTCTACAAGTGGTCATTTTTCGTGGACTTTATTGTAGCTCATTACCAAGATCCAGTTCAACGGCGGAATTCCTCTGCAGCCTATAGCTTCTTATCATGATGATCCCGAAAGTGAACTAAGAGTTTTTTGTTTTTTTCATAAGATTATAATTTTTTTAGTAGTTTAATTTAAACTGTTCTTGCTTAATCTGGGGAGAAAGAGGAAAATTTAGTTGAAAAATAAGAAAAATAAAGGGGGGAAGAAGAAGATTGTTTGTGTCTTGGTAGAATTTAAAGTTATTGTCAAAAATAAGAAATTTATGTAAATTGTAATTTCTATAGAAGTTGTTTTAGATGATTAATTTAAGGTTCCAGTCTTTCTAAGTAACCGTTATTGTGTTAAACAAAAAAAAATGTTATCTTGATAAATGACTCTTGGAGAAATTTAATGTGGAATATTAATTGCATTTGTATGTAAGGGTAGTCTGGCCAGGTCTCCCATAAACTTATCCTAAATAATTAATAAATGAGTTTGATTATATGTTATTACTTGCATTTGTTTTTTTTTGTGTGTGTGTATGTAGTTGGTCTGTTCAGTCACTCCATTTGTTTGAGCCGGGAGGCTTTTAAGAAACATGGAGATTTTTTGCTTGGGGTTATTGAAAAATGTTCATGCATTTTAGGGTACTGACAACGCGCCCTGTTTTAGCAAATGTGTACTAACCACTTATTAATGATACTTTGCATGTGTTTTAAGATAGAATTTGAAATGACTTTTAGGTGCCAGGAAAGTTAAAACTAGTGCTTGATTTTTAGTAGCGGAACTGATTGATTGGTGTTTGAATACTTCTTCTCGGGTGCTTATGAGGTTTTTGCTATTTAATGAATATAAATTATTCGTGAGTTTAATTTTAGAATGAGTGAATTATAGAAATGTTTTGGTCGAAATAGTGTTTTATTCTACAGAGTTCCAGAAAAGATTTATTCCAGCTTCCTTTTCAGGTTAAGTTTATTAAGAAGAATTTGCTTTGCCTTGCTATGTGTGAACTAACTGCTTTAAGAAAAGTTATACTTAATATTATTTTGAGTCAGATCTACCAATTAGTTCCTTCCTCTATTTCCTAACCAGTGCATTTTAGTAAGTTTATATTTAAGTTTTATTTTAGTTTTAGGTTGTCCGGCACCTAGAGAGAGTGAATAAGAGTTAAATTTTAAAAAGTTAAAAGTAAAAAAAAAACCCCTTAAGGTTAAAGATTTTTTCTCCTTAACATTAGGCTAAACTTTCTTCTATAGAAAACTACTTATTACGACAACCCTTTTGCTTCCATCTCTTAATACGTACTTGCATTCCAGTCATTTGGTTAAAAAATTTCGAAGGTAAGTTGGTTAATTTTTGCTTACTAGCTTCATTTTTAAATTTCTTTTCTACTACAGTTTTTAATGTTTATGGATTTTATGGATTATTTCTTTTTTAATCTTCTTATGATTTTTTAAAATTTGTTCTTGAATCTAGTTTTGTTTTTACTTTTGTATTTGAAATGAAAAGAAAGTGTAGGGGATATGTCTTCTAAAGAAAGCGTCTCTTTAGATCAATTGTGTTCTTAGTGAAAAATTTTAATTTTAAAGATTATTTGCTTTATACAGGATTCTTTTGGTTTAGTGGACTGTTATATTTATTTTGATTGAATATCAATTAGATTTATGATTTTAATCTAGCAAATAATTTCATGCTTACTTGGAAGTAAGATAAAACACTCTGTCTTATTTTAGTTACTGTTAATTGATGGTAGATCGGTTTATCCTCTTGATAAGACGATTAATCTGCTATCAATAACAATAACTGGTTTTTCAATACTTAAAAATATTTTACTTTTGATTTTGGCATTTTTGCGATTTAAGTTTAACTGTGTTTAAAGCAAGAAGGACTAAAATTCTATTTATTTTTTAAATTCTAAAAAATACCTTATCAACGATGTTTTTAAATTGAATTTCGTTGCTTGGAGATGTTATACGGAGAGTTTTCTTATTATAATATATAGTGAATTATAGCTTTATTACTTTGCAGCTTTAGCGCAAGTCTTGGGCTGTAAGGTTTTAGTTTAAACTAACAAAGTTTTACTTTAATTTTCCTTTCCCATGTGTTCTTATTTCAACTTCCCGTTAGAATGAGCGCGCGTTTCAGCTTTATGAAGTGGAGCCAAGTTTTGGTTTTTAAGCGATAGGTAGGAACTTCTCAGGGTGAGAGAGCTTTTAGTTTCAGATCACTGCTGCTCTGTTCGATGTTCGCCTGACTAGTTAGTATTTAAATTCTAAGCCTTCGTGCTGTTACTCTATTACATATTGAAGTAAATCTAAGTGCGTTAGTATTAGTTAAATCTTGCTACGCACCATTTAGCATAGAGGCCAACCTCGCGTTTATATCTTTGTGAGCAACGACTACTTAAATTTCTACTTAACTTTAGTTTAAATTATTTGATTGTTCAGTTTAGACCCAAGTGCGGTCATTATTTTCTGTATCCCTCTCGATTTGGGAAGTGGCTGTATATAATTGTGGTTTAATAAAAGGGGATTTTAAATCCTTCTTACGTGCAGTTCTTCTACCACTTAACCACAGTTTTCTACCACAGAACATAGTTGCATTCAGCTCCCTGTTCAAGATCAGGACTTAGATTACTTCACGAATATGTTCGACAAGAGTATGCACCGAACACGCAGTCCTGACAGGGCTTATTAGTTTATTTTTAAATATATATATATATATCCACTCTGTTACTGAACTCAGTGAGCTCAGTTTTTTTATTCTTAGATGTTGCTAAATTGCGCATTTTGTGCTTTACAAATGATTGAACTATGCTGTTCTTATCTTGCAATTAAGGCTTTTATGCTATCATATGCCGCATAAATTTGCATGCAAGATTTGTAGAATTATCAATAATTTAAAAGTTGCGTAAGTGCGGCTAGGCCTAATGATTTTTCATTTGGCAGCCATATTTGTTTATATTTGAAACTTAAAAGAAGAATAGTGGATTAGTCGTGTAAGTGCAGTTAAGCCTAATCATTTTTCATGTGGCAGCCATATTTGTTTACATTTGAAACTTAGGAGAATAGTGGATTTGTTGCCAGTCTAGAAAAACTGAGATCTACAGATTTATGATAGTATTTGAATAGAACATGTGGCAACGATTAGATAATTCTTCAGATGATATACATAATTTTGTGAATTCTGAGTCATAAAATTGATGACATTTAGCGCTGTTAAGTGAACGTAGCCTCAGAGTTTCGCTATATTAAATAAATGTATTGTTTTTTTTTAAAGAGTGCATTTATACTACTTTTGTGGTTTATGCCCTGTCTGCGAAGTAGATTTAATTCAATCCGGTAAGTTTAAATGAAATGCAGGAAATAATGCGTATAATTTAATATTCCATACAAAGCAGTCATGTGTTGTACACATCAGGTTTTTGTTTTACGCTAAACGAATAAATTTTCATCCTTATTTGTAACGCCAAACAACAACAGAGTAAGGAAGGAAAGCATATACAAGGTATGCATATGGAAAAAAAGACTTGACATAATTTTCTCTTTTTCTTTTTCTCTTTACAAATGTACACAGGTCATATCATAATTTTTACTTGCTTTTAAATATTTGTTAATAAACGCATTGGTATCATATGACTTCTTGTTTCCGATAGGTGTTAATTTACGTTTTCTTCTCAGCAGATAGGTTTGCTTTTGTTTATATGATTACGTCTAAGCGTAAGGGAATTAATTATCTGCCTTCTATAAGGACGTTTTTAGAGAAACTTGCACTTATCTGCCTTACACATGAAGAAAAACTTGCAGACGTCCTCACAGCAGTCGGTTTCCAGGATATGCATCAATTTTGGCGATTGACCGATAAGGTAATGAGTTTCTTTTCTTTCACAACTATCGTAGCTTCAAATATTCGAATCCGAAACTGCAGAAACGTTTTTAAACAGCAGACAAAAATGAAATGAAAATAAAATTTTCTAATATTTGTTGAGACACCAAACTATGACTGTACTGACATAACTAACAATAATTATTTTATTTAAAGTTGCTTTCAGGAAGAATATTATAATCACTATCTCTGCGAGATACCACATTTGCAAGTCTTCTATTATCTTCTACGCAACAGAAGCAGAAAAATATTCCTTTCATCATGCTTTATGCTACAGATAACACAGGTTATCTTTTAGTATTTCGATTTAGCAAGGTTTGTTTCATTTACACATTTACATAGAGAGAGCAAATGCGTATTTTGAAGTGTGCAAAATATATTTCCTTATCATTGCTATGAAAATTCGCAGAAATTATTTCATTTCATTCCTCTCTTCGGGTTCAGAAAATAAATACTAAATTCTAAAACTACGCATCTGAAATTCGCGAATCTATTGAATACAAATTTATATTATCTATTCTGTTTATTTAATGTTTTCCTTCAATATTTACATAGGTAGTTGTATCTACTACACGAAGTTTACTTTTTAATATGTAAAAATTCAAATATTTCATATTGTATCTCTATATGCATATGTAATGTACAATATATATCACAGATTTCAAATTCTGTATAATTCATCATTGTCACTTATGCAATGTAATAATAAATAGATCTGCTACAATGACTGATTTACTCTGCAATGATACTTGCATGTTAATGCTTTCATGATGGTAGGAATATCTTATCATCATACTGCTAATCATAAATGTTGCCAATTGGCAGTGACATGCATGACATATCTGTAAAACGTAATAACTCTTCTTACTTTTTTAAAAAATACAAAAATATATTTCTAAAAATATAGTTGCCGGTGAACCGGGATAATGACTAGTGACTCTGACTGCAGCACCGAAAAGCCCGGGTTCGAAACCCGGAGAAGCCATGGATGTTTGTAAATGTATAGTGTCTATGCGGCATGGGAGCACCCAAAATATGAGGTGAGCCGAAAGGTCCTCTCGAGAGACTAGTGGTAGGGAAGAGGAGAAGCCGCACTCCGTTTTGTGCCCGGGTTCTTCAAAATTTGGGGGTGGAACTGAGCAAAGTTTTACCGCGATCTGTATGGTGCGAAAAGCTCTTGCCAAAGACAGACAAAATGTTGCCTCCTTGCCGCGCGGTAATGAATTTCCCGGGCTTCTTCTAATGTAAGGCAAGTGAGATTAGTCACTACAACAAGAACGAAAATATAAATTCTGTTGAAAATTTCAAATAAGCAAAATTTCTTGGATATGTCTCTTAAGAGACATACCAACAATTTCTTCTAAGATATTTATAAATAAATTATTTCCTGCGCAAGTCATATTCACGGAGTAAATTAAATGTAATGAACACATTCATTTCCATATTTGTCTGAGCGGTGAAGTCACCGAAAACTAGTAGTTCAACCTGGATTCGATTCCAAGGGAACAGGATTGAGCCAGGTTTCACTTAGAAATTCCGCCAAGAAAGCATCCTTCCCCTAAAGCAAATAGCCCCAACGTGCTTTAACATTATCAAATAAACCAAACCATTAACACTGTCATAAAACATTCACATTAGAATTGCAAAACCTAAAGATACCTAATTCCATATAAGGTAAGAATTTCGAAAATTCGTAGTTTCAAACTTAATAATACAGAAATACACTGAACTGCCCTTAATTAGGGATAGCAAGGGCTATGCAAATTGTGTAGCGCTGCGCATCATTTATGCGCAAGTGAAGGGGCTGTATTAGCTGCATATATAGCACGTATTGTGTTTGTTCTGAATTAGTTGTTGGAGTTGCCAGTATCGGTAAACTGCCTGATTTAGACGCCTTCGATCGCGGACAAATCGTAGGTGCGCTACGCATGGGCCATTCAATTTCCGAAATCGTCAGACAGCTAACATTTTCAAGGTCGACAGTGTCAAGAGTATGCCAAGAATGCATGGACTTAACGCCGACGGGAGGCTGAGAATATGGCTTCAGGCTCATGAAGCCATGGATTCTGCATGCCAGGTTAGAAATGTACAAGGGCATGGTTGCTCAATCATGGTCTGGGGTGTATTTTCGTGGCTTTGTTTGGGATCTTTGGTGCATGTACGAACCTCCCTCAATGCAATTCGGTACGTAGAGTTGCTGGGTGATCGCCTCCATCCGTTTATGCTGTTCTGTTATCCGCACGGTAATGGAGTTTTCCAGCAAGACAACTGTACCTCTCACAAGTCCCGGTTTCCTACTGGCTGGTTGGATGAGCATTCCTCTGACTTTCCTGTCATAATGTGGCCACCTAGAAGCCCAGATTTAAATCCTATCGAGCATGTTTGGGATGTTTTGGAACAAGGCGTGAAAGGCTATCACGCAGCACCAACGGACCTTACTGAATTATGGACTGCTTTAACCAATATTTGGCAAGCCATTCCCGTGGAACGTTTCCAGAAACTTGTTGAATCTATGCCTTTGTCGTGTGACAGTCGTTATCAAGGCCAGAGGAGATCGAACTCTTTACTAGGTACGTATCCGTAATTCAGTAGCACTTCAATGTATATCCAAATGTAATATAAATTGATGTGCTATTTAATAAGGAATCGAAAAAATGTTCTTATGCAAACATCCTAAACTGCTTTTATTGATGTATTGCTATGAAATTCAAAATAACTGCACTGCTGGCCACCCAAATTGCAAAACCAAGAAAGACAAGAGATACCACAACAAAATTTATTTAGTAGATAACATGTTGACCAAGTATCAAATGATTAAATTTATACACTTCTGTGAAGTGTGGCTCCTTCCAGAATCAGTCCCCAGAGTAGCCGCCATTGTTGGAAATCACCGCTGCCACACGTAGCATTCATTCAAAGAGACTTTGGATGTGTTCTTGGGGTACAGCAGACCAAGCAGCTTCCACACATTGCCAAAGTTGATCTGGTGTGGCAGCTTGACACATAATCTGGGTTACAGACCATGGACCACATGTTCAGCAACCATGGACCACATGTTTTCTATAGGCGAAAGATCCGAAGAGCGAGGAAAGCAATTCAAACTGGCGATTGACGAAGAACCGTTGGACAATGCGTGCCACGTATGGTCGCGCATTATCCTGTTGAAATATGGCTGTGGGCAAGCCCTAAAGGTAAGGAAGAACAACTGGCTCCAAAACCTCGGGGATATAGCACTGGCTTTTTAAAGTACCGGTAATGCGTACTAGAGGAGTGCGAGTGTGATATCCAATACCGCTCCACACCATAATACCCGATGCAGAACCAGTGTGGCAGGTGTAACGGAGCTGTTCGGCATCCTCTCTCCACGGTGTCTCTAGACTCCAATCCGACCATCGTGGTGTTGCAGACAGAAGCGTGACTCCTCAGTAAAGACAATTTCATTCCCTTCTGCCGTCCACATCCTTCATTGCACCATTGGCGGTGGAGACGTCTGTGGTTCTGCGTCAACGGTAGACAAAGCAATGGACATCTTGCGGACACACCACTCTGCTGTAAACGGCGTCGAATATTACGCGCAGACACTGGATGATGCGTTACAGACTGAATCTGCTGTGCTATGGTTCGTGATGTGACGTAGCTATCCGTCAGTGCCGTGCGCACGATGTTTCTCTGATCACCTGAAGTGGGGCAGTAAGGGGGAAGCGATCGAACACGTCGGTCCGACATACCCTCCTGCATCCAACGATCACATATCCACATTACAGTTGTTTGGTTTCGTCCAACACGACTACCGATATCCCTGAAAGATAATCCACACTATCTGTAGGCCACTATCCTTCCTCTGTCGAACTCGGATACTTGATCAAACGATGATCGTTGTTCACTGCGAGGCATAATTGATCGTGGTTTTGAAAAAACTACAAGAAAAACACAATTACCGAACTTGAAATCGTCGAAAACGCCAAGCCTTAAATAGCACTTTGAAGTGGCGCCACAGGAGCGTGTGATGTGCGGCTGCGCTGAAATTCTAATCATTTGCTTATCTCACCTCCGCTAACGCATGTTGTAAATTTCATGTTATTTGCATGATTCCTTCAGGGTGTTGTATTTACGGTGGCCAGCAGTGTATATTCAGGATTGCTTAATGACACCATAAATTGTAAAATGCTGCTTTCCTGTATCAATTTACTTTACGATATTCTCGTTAAGCCTCTCATCTGGTTATTTGCGCATTACTGATTATCCGCCGGAATACCGTCAGTAACACCATCCGTGTGTCTGCTTCCATATGAGTGACGTGGCAATCAATAATCTGCTCCATATTCTTTTATAAAGATGCGATTTTTTGTTTCTCTTTCTCTTTTTTTTTACTTATGTTGCTTCTTCGAAGGAAAGAAAGGTGGCTTAAAGAAGAATGTGTTCTTTTATTATTTTTTTTATTTCAACACCTTTTCCTGATTAATTAGAGGGAGTGGATATTTCCACTGTATAGTATGTTTGGCAACGCATTTCACATAGAAAGTTCTTTGGACATCATTTGTTCCTCTTGGACTAATTTTCACTGTATTTTGCATCATACAATTACAATTTGTTTTGCAAAATAAACCAGAAGCATTCTTCCAAGCATTCTCGCCCCAAAAGAAAAGCGAATGTTTCAGCTTTCTAATATGGTGGGGAAACTGAACAATGAAAAGGTAATGTTAACCTAATGAACCTTAAAAAAGAAATTGGGAAAAGGTTAGACGGAAGTTAATTGGCCTCCAGTTTACCAGAGCTCAAATGAATGCTGTGTCTAACTATGGACAATAACACTATTATTAATCGTTGCTTTGTGTATAATTGTCAAAACAAATTCTCCAGGGGAAAGAAATAAAAAAGTGTTCTGAAAGTTTCAGATTTTATGTTATGCTCAAAGGGATGTTTTCTTCATTTTCACACACATGCACGTTTTGAGAGCATTTGGGCTAAAAATATTTAAAAGTACCATATCTTTAACGTTTCTGACAGACAGTCTCGCGCGCTGGAGATAAAAATGTTTTTTTTTCATGAAGTGTTGGTACTGCTGGCTTTGAAATCGTTGAGTATGTTAATAAAAAATTCGTTAAAGTTTTACAAAACATGAAACAAATTCCAAATTCGGGCTTCCAGGTGCTCATGTTCGAGTGGGAACCTACTATATTCAAATTTGGATGGCTCTAGGCACCGTTGTTTTTTCGTAATACGAAAAAGATACAAGCTTTCATGCATATTCTTCCATTATTTAGTTTCGTTAAATATAATAGGGGGAGATAATATTTATTGACAAGAATTTGAAAAGTGAAACGGTCATTTATAATGAACTGACGCAAAATGCCGTTTCCACACTAATAGCCTTTCTGGGTTAACGCCTGTTTGGGCTAAAATAAAAGTAGTTAATTGATGTGCTTACATCAAATCTATATGTCAGCTTTATAATGCGTGAAAAGACGTTTGGCAATTAATCAATTAGAATCGACAAACACAGAAGTCCAGTTTTATTTTCCCCGTTCGAAGTAAACCTGAATATTCATGCATACGAGAATTATAAGCCTTCCCGCCTAGTAATCTATTCCCTATTCCAAATTCACTAAGAAATATGATGAAATTAAGTTCAAAAAGCTTCTCAGTGTCTGACTGTCTAAACCGCAAAAGGTTGACAGATTCATCAAATATCTATTTTTTACTAGTTAAAAGGATGGATCGCCTGAGGTCTTCATGGTCTTTTCATTGTGTGTCAGGTATTATCTAAAGATCTTAGTGCTTGAGGGAAAATTAATCCTCTTTCTCAGGGAAAGTGCTCTAATGCTGTTACATAATCAAATAATTGTACCCAGTTGAAGATTCTAATTACCGAAAATTCATGGAATATTATCTAGTGCGTATTTCGTCATTATACACTTTTAACAGAATAATATCAAATATTCTTTCATTAGTAATTTAACTTATTTTTAGTTCAGTTCAATACCTGTTCAGTTCAATACACAATGCCTAGACTAAAACATTCTTGATTACTCAGAAAAAGAAATTATGCTTCATCCTTTTTTTTAAGTTGTGAAGGTATAAGTCCAAAGAAGAATTAGATGCTCTCGATTATGACTAACTATTTCAAAGCTACCATCTTAGCCGTAAGAATGCCCTTTCTCGAAATACATGTACGTGACTCATGTAGAAAACAACGTAAATGCACATAGAGTCAAATCTTCGACCAAGGATTAGGCTAACGTCAAGCTACTTTATGCAGAGTGGCCTTTGATTTTTCCATCCCTATTTTCTTTTAGGACGCAAAAAGAAACAATAGTTATATTCTATAACAGTTTTGCCATCAACAAAACAAAGGCATGAACTAATTTACAATTTTATATTATTCAGTGAGCTATCTTATACGCCTTTTCTGGGAGTTTGTTTTTGTTATCCATATAGGAAACAAAGACTCGCCCCAATAGCCAAACCACTATATGCAGAACTTACTCTATCAAGCCACAGTCTCTATCAAATCACTCTATATATAACAGTCTTTGACTTTCTGCTCCCTGCATATTTGTCACAAAACGCCAATAACGCGAATAATAACGCCAATAATTATATTTTATAACAGTTGCCCTCAATCAAATAAGCACATGAGTTGCTTTAATGTTTTATATTATTCAAAGAGCTACCGATCTATTTACAAGAGTTGAACAATTTTCTTAATTAAGGTATATATAATAAAAAAAAGAATTGTAGATTTCCAGTACCACAAGAATTATTATTAAATAATCAAATTGAACGAAAAAAATGTCAATGCTAAATTTATTATAGATAAAAGAACTTTTATCTATAATATCTGCTAAATTTATTATAGATATCATAAATTGGCGTAGAGATTGAATAGACAGGCTGACCACTTGTCCACGCAAAGATGCACAAGCATCCCGGAGGCATATTTCGTAAGTGCGCATCTGTATAGCCACCGAGGGGGGGCTTTTAAAATGAACCGATGGGCTTCCAGTAATATTTCTGCCATTTTGCATGAGCTTTGCCGCGCAGTACGCAAGATGGTTGAAAGGGTTTTGCCACATTATTTCCTATATAAAACAATTAAAGCATGTGGATTCCTTGCGAACATTTTCAAAGTGAAGTTAGATCAAATATAAGCATAATTATATATGTAAATACTAGAAGCTTTACCATTTTATATTGCACTCTATATGACCAAGATGTTCTATAATAATAGCCAATGAATAGATTTATTTAAAGTGCATTTTTAGAGTGGTAATATGCCACGGGCATTAGTCCGAATATCAGCACGTGATAAGTTTCGCGAAAATGTAATTTTGATGATAAAATAAATTTATATAAATGAAAGCACTGCTGCACTGCTAGATTTTCTACCAACGTGATAGCAGCATTTATACGCTATACATTTACAACCGGGGAAAAAGCGAAATAAATGTAAACAACAACATGCGCTCATATGCACAAGGATTCAGCGTCACAAGAGGAATATAAGCTCATTACTGAGGGAGGGGTTTTTGAAACCCCTCCTTCAGTGGGGATAGTGATGTGCACTTGTGAAATATGCACCCCGGAGCCCACGGTCTAGAAATCAGATATCAGGGCACCACCGGCCATGGCTCTCTAAGTGCTGTTTGGGCCGCCGAGATTTGTTATAGTTTTGTTTTAGAATGAATATGGATTTCAACGGGAATCAAGTACTGAAGATAGGGAAAAAACAGGCATTTTTTTTAAGGGGAATTATTTACGTCTTGTTTGTCGCCCGAGATCAACAGCGTTTCTCTGATTGTTTTTAAGACAAACGATTAAAAAATACTAGAGTGCAATGGCTGTGTCTTAAATCTTCATAATTCATTTTTATGTATTGTTCAGCGCTGAATCCGAAAATGAAATTTATTCTTTTACCATCATGTAAGGAGTTTTAGCTAATCACAAGTTTCAAAATTGTTAAAATGTCGGAACGAAATATGAAACTTTACAGTAGACATAAAACGTTTTTTCTGAAAATTTGTATTTTGTTTTGTCTTGAATTCTTATAGCAAAACGGCTGTGGGGCCTAATGGAGGAGAGTGAGATCATTGACACCTTCAGGTTTCTAATAAAAACCCACTTTGAGCCTAAGTTTTTATAGCATTTCATTATTTTTTTTAATTCTTAAGAGGTACATTGGACCTTTGAAGCTTTTCCCAGTCTACTTAGACGGTCGCCAAAGAAGCGTTTCGATTTCGTATTCCAGTGCAGTAGGGAGACAGTCGCAGCAATGATTGCAAATTTCGTTCGACTGGTGCTCACAGTTTCAATGTGAAAAGTAAAAACAAAGAATAGATTATCCAGATGTGCCATTCGCTTTACGCCCAGTTATGGTCCTACATGTTTTAGCTTCAATTCTACCAGAAACTATACGAGAAACACACGATTCTGCAAATTATTCAAATGAATTTAACGTCGAGGTGTACGAAAATGGCGATACCTGTACACCAAACCCATTTTGGTGACTTGAACTATGCGATTATCTGAACAAAGAAATTTCAGAATTTGTTGGTTCAAGGCATAAACAGAAGAACGTGCTAGCAGCTGTCACCGCATTTTCCTGGTTCAGTTACAGAGAAAAAAATGTTCTTTCATATTTTTTTAGGAAATGTAAACTTCGTCTTCTGTACTAAGGTATGTGTATTTTTCCGACTGTAAACTCTTCATAGAATCGTCCAAAAGAAGCCTCAACTTTGTCCTTCCTAACAATGAGAATATATATGCATCAATACCCGTCGGGTATTTTATCCGTTTGAAGAGTATTGCGCAGATTTGGAACTCATTTCCGATACTAAATTCGACGGTCATAAGTAGGCTACATGGGATGATCTCAAAAAATTACTGATGCTACAAGTGCAGAGAGAGGGGGAAAATCATTGGATGAAGAGAAACTGGACAAAAATGGCGTTTATAGAACATGGAACTCAAAGCGTGCTTCGAAAAGCTTTCGTAGGTCCAATAAATTTTCCTTCCATAGCTGCATATCAAGCTAGGCTTGATGAAGCAGCCAATAGAAACTCAAGGTTTTAAATGAAGTTACAATTTCACAGCTTTATCAATCACCACTCTACAAGAGGATGTCTGTACTGGTGTTAGTATTAGAAACAGCTAGGCTTGATGAAGCGGCCAATAGAAACTCAAGGTTTTAAATGAAGTTAAATTTTTTATAACTTTATCAATCACCAGTCTACAAGAGATGTATGTACTGGTGCAAGTATTAGAAACAGCTAGGCTCGATGAAGCGGCCAATAGAAACTCAAGGTTTTAAATGAAGTTACATTTTTTTACAGCTTTATCAATCGCCAGTCTACAAGAGGATATCTGTACTGGTGCTGGTATTAGAAACAGCTAGGCTTGATGAAGCGCCAATAGAAACTGAAGGTTTTAAATGAAGTTACAATTTTACAATTCTATCAATCACCTGTTTACGAGAGGATATATGCACTGGTGCTGGTATTAGAAATCTTCTTCAAGATGAAAATTTTGTGTTGGAAAGAAAGCTGCAGAAAAACAAGGATTTAAAGACGTAGATACCCAGTGTTAGGAAAATACGAAACGTCCAAAGCTCCAATCAGTCGTTAAAAACATACTGCAGAAGTAGAAAAATTTAGAAAGGTTCACATTAGGAATTTACTTTTCGATTATTTCCCTGAAAATCTGGCTGTCGTTAGAGAAGAGTTGGGGAAACGATTTTATCAAGACTCACAAAATGGAAAGGAAGTATCCAGGAAAGTGAACAACTTCGAAGATGGCTGATTATTGCTGGATATTATACTAAAAGCAATCTTATCAAAAATGTAACAGTAAAAGCCCGAAACGGAGAGTAAGCGGTCAAAGGAAACTTTTACGCAAGAAGTAAAACTGTGTATTTTACGCATATTCTCTTAGCTAAAAAAAAGAATAAATTTTTGTAAAAAAAAAAAGTTTGAAGCCTATTTGAAAGTCTCATATTTCGCAATTTTAGACTTTTTTACAAATTTATAAAATTGCGATTTCCGAAAAACACTGACATTATGGGAAAAATGAAAGTACTTTGACGATTTTGTGCAAAAAAATACATAAGAATGAATTTTAAAAAGTTGCAAAATATGAAAAAACCCAAATTTTGCAGGCTTCTGCAATTTATTAACTGTCCAAGTAATACAGTGTGATGATAAATGATAAAATACATTTTTATAATTCTCCGCATTTTCTGCTTTTTTTTTAAACTTAGATTAACCCATAATTTCTATTAATTTTTAGCTCTAAGAGTATTAGCTCAGGAGGGTTATTAATTTCGTTTCGGCATTTCGTGGCGTTTCACTTATAAACGGTGTTTCACTTTCCAAATTGTTGCCACCAAGTATTATTCCCCTGGATTATATATAAAGAAATTAAATAATGAGGAATCTGCATAAACATATGTATGTTTCTCGCATTGTGATTAAATACCGTTACCTAAAACCATCATATTTTAAATAACGTAGTCCTCCACTCGAATATGGGTACCTGGAAGCCCAAATTTGGAATTTAGAATTTGTTTTATTATCTATTTAATATTTTTAAGCCTTTTATGACTTTTTGACTAAGAGACTCAACGATTTCGAAGCGAGTAATGGTAACACGGGAAAAAATTGTCTCCAGGGAGCGAGACTGTGTATTCGAATTTCTAAAGATATGTTCTCTTTAAATTAGTTTGCGATATTGCTGTTTAATTGAATTTATGGTTTAAGTGCGAAGAACATGATATTTAACATATGAAGGTAACACACAAAACGGTAAAAAATTTCCTTTCAGTAGTAGCAAAAGGGTCTTGTAAATAAGTTTTGTTTCCATATTCCTTACAGTATCATACATTTTAACTGTTTCATAGGCCGTAGAAACGGACATTGAGGATCACAAATCGGATATCATTGATCTAGTACAAAATGTTACAATTGCTAAACTGAATTACTCCACTCTTTGACGTAAACAGAACTGCCGTTCATTGAAGCAAGAACTTAATCCTGATGACACCCTATGAAACGGCATGATAATTGATATTTTCTGATCTTCTGTGGAGATGGTTCAGGTAATTGTCTCATGAGCAAAGCTTCTTGGAGCGTGTAAGAAACTAGCAGCGCCTATCTTAGACTTCTGCTTGCTAAGGTACGCTTGTCTTGGATCATAAAATTTCAAGGACAATTAACGCCAGTCATCAGTATCAAATAAACTACGGTACAGTGCATATGGCATTCAAGAGATAAAGGGAACGGTAGAGCTCTAGCTCATGAAGTCCACCAAGAAGGCAAGATAGTGATGGCCTAGAGAATTATTGGAGAAATATCTTTATGCTGAAAGGTACGCTTGGCAGAAAATTGAGCCAAGTTGCGTAACTTAGGTTTTCGGCTATTGGCAAAACATATTTTTTTAAAAGAAAGAAGTGTAAGACTTTAGATAAAAACTGACGTATCAAATATTATTTAACGGAAATAAAAAGTTCTTAATGAATAAGATTTCAATGTTGAAATACTTCTAATTAAGAAGGAACTGGGAAACATTTTCCTTGAAATGAAGCTGAAAATACAATTACTTTTCAATAACGCGTTTTTTAAAATTTTCTTAAATGCAAAATGAATATTATTTTGCATTGCGTACTAAAAGAGTTCGCTTTCTTTTAACACAAACCTGTAATAAATTCTTTGCTTTTGTGTTAAGCAAGCAAGAAATGTCCTTGCATCCAGATGAATGTAAAGAGTAATTTCAGTAGTAGTAATACCGAGATAAACAGATAAATTTAGAGTAAAAACAAACCGACATTCTTTGCTTGTCATTTTTGTGTGTGTGAGAGAGAGATAAATATTTAACTGTAATTTGTGTTACATCCTTAAATTTTGTATTTAATTTGGTTACTTTCTCTTTCCTATTCTAAAATAATAACATGCACATAAATCTTTTTGAAGTGCGCCATTCCAAAATCAATCCATGAATATGATTCTTACATAATGCTAATAACGCATGCACTAAGACGATTGCAAAGGTCGAAGTAAAATCATTTATGGGAAACGGGGAATTAAAAGCAAACCTTTAACCAAGCTGGTAGCCGATATAAAGTCCTACTATTAAAACTTTAAGTAGGTTCACCATTCTTAACCTTATCTAATGCTTACACCTATCTATATATATAGTGTGTCTACGTGTGTGTGTGTGTCTTTCGTTCGTGCTTTGAGTAAGCTAATATACCCAGGGTTACGAAATTTGGTACATAGGCGTGCATCTACACAAAGCCAGTGCACCTTGAAGCGATTTTTTTAAAAATTCGAATGAGATTTTTTTTATTTCATGTTTTTTGATGAAATCGTATCAAATGGATAACTCTCTTTCATTATATCACTATTGCCATTCGGAAAAATGAGGACGATAATTTTGTGCAGTTTTTAGATTTAATGTTTCTCTTGGATACTGGACGTTTTTCAGGTAATGCAACGGCAAGTTGGTTAGTTTATTTAGTAGTATAATTAATATTAGTATTGGGATATTGCTTATTTCATTGTAATTTTTATATTTGATACAGTTTTTTTTATTTTGTTTTTATAACGTTGGAGAGTAAAATGCATGTTCTGCAGAGTAAAATTCAGTGCAGTTTTTAAATTTAATGTTTGGTGCTCCTTTAGGCTTTATTCCGGTACATTTAAAAGTCGGACGAAGGCTGGCCGCCTAGCGGCAAATAGCGAATATGCAGATTGTTGCATTGTTGTATGTAATGTAAATTGCCGATTTCGGTCATGTTATGATGTTACAAGATGTATGATAATAAGATAAATGTTGCCAAAATACAAAAACACATTACCAGGTAAAAAATAACCTAAAAAAAAGTTGAATATCTAACCGTCCAGGAACCTATCTCTATTGTATGAAAAAAGGAACAGGCAGTTTGTTTCATTTGGTACATTAGCATTACACTATATTAGTTGCGTCGCAAATTTTAATTCTGCTTATGTTATTTAATTAATCACTATTTAGGTATTTTTAGTCCAAAGGGGCTTTGTCCCTGAAAGACTATCGTTTTCGTTTTGCGATTTTGCGTTGAATCACTATAAACGGCTTTATCACTTTTCAAATTGTTGCCACCAAATGTTCTCGCCCTGTATTATATTTAAAGAAATTAAATAATGAAGAGTCTGCATAAATGTATGTATGTTTCTCGAAATGTAATAAAACAACGGTGCCTAGAGCTTTCCAATATTGAATAACGTACGTTTCCACCCGAATATGCGCATCTGAAAGCCCAAATCTGGATTTTGTTTTATTAGCTATTTCATATTTTATAACACTTAAACGAATGTTTGATGAACAAACTCAACGATTTCAAAGCGAGCAATGGCAACACTTTACGGAAAAAAAAAAGCTTTTTATCTACAGCGCTCAGAACGGAGTATCGGAAATTCTAAAGATATGCTCATTTTAAATTAATTTGCCATATTGCTGTTCAACTAAATTTTATGGTTTAAGGGCGAAGAACACGACATTTAATAAATAAAGGTAACACACTAAACGTTGAAAAAACGACCCTTTGGACGTAATTTAAAATCTGAAGCATTTCAGATTTTTTTATTAATATATATTTAATTGAAATTGTAAAGCATGTAATGGATTTTTAACAGTTAAAAATCTTTAGTCTTTCCAATGGTCAGACTTCTAACAAAGACACTAAGCGCTTCTTTTTGAACATCTGGACGATCTTTAGGGTACTCCAACTCATGGAGGTAAGAAAAGAAGGAGGGGTCAACTCCGCACTACAAGTGAAACACTGCTCCGAATCTTCACTCTCCAGATGGGATGTTTTTTGTTTGCATTTAGAAGTTCCCTTGACAGCGCTTCGATAGAATTTCGAAACACGACAGTTCCATACAAGTCGAAAAACGAGATATTTCCAAAAAAATAAATATTAATTGTGAGCTGGATGATAGCAGTTTGTATAGTTTAGTGACACTTGCGACAAAATCACATTTTGGTTATTTTTCGATAACTAACTACAGCGCTTTTGATTATGAATTTGTTTATAAAATGCTAAGCTGTTGAACTACAAAAATATAGATTTTAGCAAAAATGTTATGCTTAAAGAATGAAAAATATCTTACGGTACCTTTAAAATTGTGTACGTCTTTCCATACCCTTGATAGAGTATTCTCTACTTTTATTTTATGTTTCAAACGCCAAAATGTTTTAAATAAAGGGATGTTTTTGTCATCCACATATTATTGTAACATGTACTTTTTAAAAATTTTTAGAGGAGAGGCTTTATAGTTACTCATTTTAAACTCATCATTTTATTTTTATATTACTGAAAGATAATAACTTTGGGTTTACGTTTTTTACTTGTTTAGGTTTCTTAAAAAATAAATTATCACCAAATGCAGAAATCCTCGTCAAAATTAATAAATATACACACAGATATGCCAATATGTTAACGTTTACTTGATTTGTAATCACACATTTGTGTAAAATTATGGACACTTTTACACAAATGTGTGAAACAGAAGACGGGTGCATTTGCGAATTATGTAAAAGTATCATGTAAGGCCAAGATGATGTGACCATGTGAACGTGTCACATCATCAAGCTTATTAAGAATTTGAAAATACGGTAATCGACGGAGGTAAAAACGTTCGTGTGTCCTATCAAAGGAGGTCCAATCATGAATTTACTAGAAGATTGGAATTTGATAATGAATGTATCCTAAAAGGTGTTTTAAATCAAAAGTTTGAAACTTGATGACAAAATGTGAATATAAAATTATGCTTGTTAAAATATTTGTAATAAGGCTCTTAAGTTGGGTTAAGTTTTTAATAAATAGAGTAAGGCATGCAAGGGCTATCTGCCTAAAGGGAGAGATGCCATCGTGAAGGAATTTCGAAGAAAAACTGACCTTTGAGTTGGTATTAAAAATAATGCTTGTAATTTTCATTCAAATTCTATTTAAACATATGTCTTACGTAGAGATTTCGGTATATGATAAATTATTGTAAATTACTTTACTCGACAATGCATAGAAATTAAAGATTTGCACATGCCGAAAATGAAAAATAGGAAAAATGTATGGGTACTTATGCACATGTTTACAAAAAGCATGCATCTGTCTTTAACAAACTGCGTAAATATTTATTAAATTATTTAGGAATGTATTTGAAATGAAGGATTTAATCATTCATAAACTTCTTTGAAAGTTACCGTGAAGAAATCTAATTATTAGATGTATCTTAATTTATAATGATTAGAAATATTATCTAAATATATAACAACCTTAATATTGAACTGTAAACATAAATTGAAATTCTGTTAACAAATACGTTTATAAAACTATTTAAGCAAGAATTGGTCGTACTGGAAAGCAATCTGTTAAAAGGTAATATAAAGCATGAGGAAGTAATAAAGAAGAGTTTTAGAATATGTATTGTTGAAAATAAGGGTAAAAAATCTCAAAAGAATAATTAAAAGAATTATTTCCTTATATTTTATAAAAACCCAGTTACAAGTTTCAAATAATATTTAAAAAGATCCTTTTTTTATTCCCTTTCAGAAATATTCAGAGAAAGTTAAGTACTATTTAACGTAATTCACAATTAAAATAAAAGGTGTTCTAATTTGAAATGGACCGAATAGAACATTAATTATGAATTGACTTAGATTTCTCGATTTAAAAGATGCTTCAGAAGCTAAAAAATCATGTCATATTTGAGAAAGTATTTTAGGAAGAAGCTCTATAAATAGAAAAGAAACAATGCATGATTTTAATATTAATAATACAATAAACTTTGATCTTAATTTTTGTAATCCTTAACCGAATAAAATCGAATTATCTTTTTCTAATGTAATTAACGGAAACTTGTGAAAATATTTCATTCAAATTAAGCCGTTCTGTTGAAAACTGTTCTGTGAAAAATGTAGCATTTAATTCCGTTAAGAATGAAATGTTTTTTTTAAAAATGTATTCTTTTGACGTACTTAGGACTCTGAAATGTTGTAGAAAAAGAAAATACTATATACATTTATATGTATATTTACGACGTAATTATGAAATATTTACATCCGATCGTGTCAAAACCCATTTTATTCCCTTTCAGAAATATTCAGAGAAAGTTAAGTACTATTTAACGTGATTCACAATTAAAATAAAAGGTGTTCTAATTTGAAATGGATCGAATAGAACATTAATTATAAATTGATTAACATTAATTATTAATCGATCGTAATGGTAAGTAACCGAATGATTGAAGTCATTCAACTTTATAAAGTCATCATGCAGGGATCGTCAGCGCTTCAAAGCAGTGTATGAGGAAAACCGGTTAGGGCCTCTCCTTTTTACTTCCTACCGCCATGCTCCAACTGATTGTAAATATCATTTGCGGTAACAGATAGCTGTATAGAAATGTTGTATAGTTTTTCTTTCGCGCTGCAGGGAATTTCGTTTGTTGAACTGGTAAAGGAAGATTCAATTGGAGTCTTGCTTCACTTTTCCTTGTGAATGCTGTAAGTGTTGAATAAAGTCGTTGCAAGTGTCGTTTCGAACGGAAGGGCGTCTGTCTTCTTATTTTAAGAGCAACATTGGTCCGTATCTTTGTAGTTCTCCGTGTGTTAGCTAATGTCGAATTTTGCTTCTCAGGCCTTTGGATAACTCACTGGTTCCTGTTGGCCAGCAGATCTATGTGCAGCGCTTCTGTTTCGATTTGACGAAGAACGTGAAGTTTTCTCAACAAAATAAAAAGAGAAATTCTATTGTTGGTCAAGTTTAATTTTGTGTTCAATTTTTAGCCTATGGTTTATAGTGGGTGGAGAAACCGAGTTTTATTCGAGGTTTGCACTGAACAATTTTGAGATTTTGGAGCCGTGAAATTCATTTAAAGAGATCGCGGGGCGTTTACCCTGCTGCAGGCATACTTGAGATGCTTTTGTCTTTGCTACCGAAGGCGTATTTCTTCTGATTGATGACTAAAACGTTTGTGCGAGCTGCAAAGAGCCTTTTTTCTGTGAGATGATTAAAAATTTGGTGCTATATATAAAGAGCACATTACCGAGAACTTTTAGCACAGATTTTTCCCTATTCACCAGAATGTCAAGACAATCTCTTCTTAACTCGAAAAATGGACATTCCCGAAGCGATTCCTGACATACAGACGTCCCAGACAGAAGTATCTGTCATCAGTGTCAGGCATCTGCGGTTCCTGAGACACGGACCTTGTAGATTAAATATTTTGTTTAGTATCCGGCATCTGTTATTCCCGAAATAACGGACGCTTCCGAAAGTACTTTTAACTAAAAATTGGTCTCCAGTCCTTTCCAGCAATTCGTGTACAAAATGGACTTCAACGTGTGAGTGATGAATTATTTTATTTCCCCCCCCTCTTCTCTAATTGCATAGGGATTAGCTAATGATCAGTAATATTTTATACATGCAAACTAAGAAGTGATTAGAAATTTTAAATAATGGCAGGTTATTTAAAGTGTGAAATGGGCAATTCTGTTAATTACATGACAATTGATTTGCAACGTTTAAGCTGACTTGAATGTCATAGAAACATTTTTATTTTTTGTTTATGTGAAATCTCTTTTAAACAACTAATTTAATGTTCTAGAGTAATCAAAACAATCGTTTGTTATGCTAATTTTATAATCTAATTTTGATAAACGACATTTAAAAAAATATGATTAGGAATGATTTACCATTGGATGTAAGGGTAATGGCCTGTTATCGACATTTATGATATTCTAGGGTTTTAATAAATGCGTTTCATGCGTGTATTTTTGGCTTCATTCGTTTTTTTTTTTTTGAGTTATTTTAATTGTTGGTTTATCCAGTCAATCCATTTGTTTGAGTTGCAAGGCTTTTAAGAAGCATGGAGATTTAACTTGGGAGTTATTATTATTTTTTTAGTACAGGATTGCACACCGAGCCCTTTAATTTAATGTACTAACCACTTAATATAACTAGTTGACTACTTTTTTGGATAAATTGAAATGATTAGTAGGTATCAAGTTAATCAAGTTAACGGTTAATGTTTTGTAATTTTTATAATTGTGTATTTTTTTAATATATTTACCTTTAATGCGTATTAAAGATATTAATGCACTATGGCATGTACTATGTACTTCTTTTAAAAAATAAATAATATTATTAAAAGGCGATTACAATGGGTAATTGTGATTTTTAACGCTAATTATATTAATTAAAGGTTTTTTTCTAAATTTATCTTTAAGCTAATGCTCTCAATTTTATTTTGAATCTTTAAGGGAATAATATTTATTTTATGGATGTGGCATTATTATGAATTTCTTTCATCCAATGAAAAGCGATTCTAGTTTTCCAAATGGTTTGAATAATTTACATGATATGACTCATACAGAGTTTAAAAAAATTCTTTTCGCAACACGATAGATAAAGTTCTTTAAAAAAAGAGTATTACAAAGATTTTCAAAATAGTAGCAGTTTCTTATAGTTTAAACTCTATACCTGCACTTGTGAATCTATTCTCTAATTGCAAAGGATATTCGTTTGAACCGATGTTTCAGTGACACTTGGTTTGACATTAGAGATGTGAACTGCTTTGTATTACTGTTTGTATGTATATTGAACTCGTTTTACGTATTGCGAATTGTGAAATGGCGTTACTTCTAACGTGTTTATAATAGAGTTACAAATAACAAATGCATTCATACCTGCAAATGCATATACATGTGTGTGCCTACGCACTTACATATGTGCTTGTAAACATTTTTAATATGTCCTAAGAAAAAATTTTTGATATAACATTTCTTGCTCAATAAAGAGAACTTCCACATGAATTCTAAGTAATTTTTTCCCATCGTGGAGCGTTAGAGTACCTGTACCTAACTTTCGTTTACGCAATGAAACTTCCATCTGTTTCCGCTAAAGTTACCGCCTTCTTTAAAGTTCTTGAAACTGCGTTAAGAAGAAAAGATGAAACCTAATCCTGAAAAGCAGAATGATTTATGGGCCCCCATATTCCACTGTGGATACTTTTCGCGCCTCTCAAAAAATACCACCGGAAATGGGTGAGAATAAATTAGCTTTATGACATTTAAGAATGTAAGAAAACAATTTATCTCTCAGATTTTTGTACTCGAAAGATGTGTATGCCAGAAGCATTTTTTCTTTCTGCTTTTGTAACGGCTTTAAAGTCAGTTTTATGTATCGCATATAATTGCATGAGTTATTTCGCTTTTTATGATTTAAATTTCTTTGGCATGCATCACGCAATTTAGGAAATGCTTTGCTTTCAACAGTAAGACTAGAAATATGAAATCGCAATGCACTTTCAATAGTGGTGTAGTTCATATGATGTTCATGTGATTAAAATAATATTTCAGTATTATAAAAGGAGCGGAAATTTCCTTTCTTCATAATAAGCATTCGATAAATGCTCTTTAAAGTATTGTTGCGTTATTCGGGTTCGTGGATTTGATAGTATCCGATGAAAACACGATGCAGAGCAATAAAAAGCACAATTTATTTACAAGAATCACTATTTACAGCACAGTTCCAAAATTACCTTTAAAAGCGTCGAAAATCTACAATAAATACGCTGAAACAATCAGCAACACAGCTTCAGGCTGTAACTGTAAAGGTAGCTTCACGGCAACACTTATAATAAACACCGTGGAACAATCACCAATACACTGTCAAGCTATACTGTAAAGGTAGCTTCACGGCAAAACACTATCTCGATCGCTTTCCGTTCACAAAACTCTCGCGTAGCTTAGCACTCACAGTAAGCAGCTATTCTCACACTACCCACAATTCTCACAACTAATCACACTGCTTTACAATCTGCCTGCTCTCAGAAACGCAAGGGTTTATATAGCTTTTCTTTAAGTTCCACACGTTTCGAGAAATATCTCGACAGGAAGTTATTCTAGAAGCTTCCCGATTGGACCATGGGATATCGCCTATTTGGTCGCCAAATGGGCGATAAAGTCGCCAATCTGGAAACCCTACCATACACTATTTTATGGCAACCCTAGTGCTATGCCGGAAAACTTACATACAGGCGCAACCGCCGAATTTTTCGCAACAGTATTTACTTTAACATAAAAGGAATTTCAAACAGATACATTGCAGCCAGTGCCGGGTTTCTGCGTAGGCCTACAAGGCCCCGGCGGCGGAATCTTTATATAAGCTTAAAAGCCTGCCTTACATTGTCAAGAAATTTTATCGACAATAATATTGTTACGAAAAATTCGGCGGTTGCGCCTGTATGTAAGCTTTCCGGCATAGCACTAGGGTTGCCATAAAATAGTGTATGGCAGGTTTGCCAGATTGGCGACTTTATCGCCCATTTGGCGACCAAATTGGCGATATCCCATGGTCCAATCGGGAAGCTTCTAGAATAACTTCCTGTCGAGATATTTCTCGAAACGTGTCGAACTTAAAGAAAAGCTATATAAACCCTTGCGTGTCCGAGAGCGAGGAGTTAGTTAGTTGCGAAGTCAGTTAGTTAGTTGCGAGTAAGTTGCGAAGTAGTTGCGAGCATTGTGAAGTGTTGCGAGCAGTGTGATTAGTTGTGAGAATAGCTGCTACGCGAGAGTTCTGTGAACGGAAAGCAATCGAGATAGTGCTTTGCCGTGAAGCTATCTTTACAGTATAGCTTGACAGTGGATTGGTGATTGTTCCACGGTGTTTTATTATAAGTTTAGTGTTGCCGTGAAGCTACCTGTACAGTTACAGCCTGAAGCTGTGTTGCTGATTGTTTCAGCGTAATTATTGTAGATTTTCGACGCTTTTAAAGGTGATTTTGGAACTGTGCTGTAAATAGTGATTCCTGTAAATAAATTGTGCTTTTTATTGTTCTGCATCGTGTTTTCATCGGATACTCTCAAATCTACGAACCCGTAAAAACGCAACAATATTATAATAAACATTTTAAATGTTAGGCTTAATTCACTTTCTGTAATGTACATAGAATCATAAATAATGCATAAATAATGACTATGATGACGTCATTCGTTCTTTGGCACAGAAGAAAATTTGTCGTATGATTCTATGAATTTTATAGAATAACGTAACTGTAGTAACATGGATTGTATTATTCTGAATTCTGATGTTTATTAAAGTCATTAAAGTCGATTAAAATTATATGTTCTATACTAGTGCATTTAATTTGCTAAATTTCCAAAATAGTTTCGAGATGGGGGGGGCACAAATATCAAGTGCCTAGGGACCCTGTGTCTCTAAGTCCGGGCCTGATTGCAACTCGAAGTAACTTGCATAAACATATCCTATGGAGCTTCCAGAACATAACTGCGCAGTCGTCGTTTTCCTGTGAACGACGACACAATCAAGATTCAAGCCTTGGGACTGCGAAGGGCAAAGTCCCCCCAGCGACTGTAATTCAGAGTGAGGGAAGAACGTTTTTCTTTTTTTTTTTCTTCTTTTTTTTATTGTTACAATATTTCGTTATATTATACGGTATATGTTAATATTTCATAACATAAATGTTTAAACATAATATAATCGCATTTTACAGAGGCTGTTCGCACATTTTTTAGACGATGTATATTGCATTCACAGAACTAAATTACATAAAATTCTTTTATTTTAAATGTTCCATTTGACATCCCTTATTCTGAACTATCTTTCGACACCGCAATTTCTAGGATAACAGTGCCTTTTGAAATGTCAGAAGAAGTATTCTATCCCATTCCTCCCGAACAGCTTTCCAGAGTCCTGTTAGGGTTTTGGGACAACGTTTGGATAATGCAGTTTTTAAAAGTCCGAAAGCACAAAAATCCATAGGTGACACATCGGGAGATTTAGTAGGGATATCAGTGAAGGGTATGGCCTTGATACCAGTTTTTTGTTCCATTTCTTTTAAGAAATTGTCAGTGGATTTTGATGTGGGACTGCTAGCTTTGTCCTGATGAAGTCTCGCAGATTGATGGCAGTGTGGGTAAAGCGATAGTATTTCATTCAGAAAAATTAGCTATAAAATCTGCTGCTGATAGTGTTTGGAGTTAATCTTGACATTTTTTTGCACTCTCTTTATTATTAACTTGCCATTATAAGAAAAACCAGCAACAATCATGAATCCCTCAGAAAAACTTTTTTTCGATTCTTTGAACCGCGTACTTAAATTTTTTCGCCCCTTTTATGATAATAAATGGCTCTTTTTTTGTTAAAATCATTTAAATACACCCATGCTTCATCTATCGTGACACTTGTTTTCCATTTTTCTTTGGATAAGTGTTTCTCATATAGAATTCTGCAGCGTGTCCTGCGACGAGACTATGCTTTGGAAGAAGAAGATGCACATTGCGTTTTTTCGCTTTCTTAAGATTTATATCAACGTTTATCATTTTGTTTACAGTGGACACCGAGCACTTTAGTGATTTTGCAACTGTCCTTTGACTAGGGGGATTTTCTTTTAACATTAAACAACGTACCTTTGCAATAGTCGAAGATGTCCGTTTTTTCCTTGGATCCTTGTTTTGAAATTTTTGTCCCATTTGTCCCACGCTCCAATTTGACATTGTTTTCCTTTCTTGTTGATGATATTACCTATCAACGCTTTAGATATCACAAAACCATGACTCTCACGTCGTTTTTGGATAACGGAGTATGCATATTTCTCTTCGGAAAGAGCGTAAATGTAGCCTTCGAACCACTGCTTTGTTGAATTCGCCATTTTGAATAACAACAAATCTCTCAAGTCACAGACGATAATTTTGACTTTTAAAAACATAGTATAATTGCAATTACTTCTTTTGCAGCAAACGATTTTTTATTACCGCTTCCCAAAATCGTCTAAAAAATGTGCGAACAGCCTCTGTACTTCATATAATTATGTAATTTATATTTTAGTTATTTCATAGTATGCATCACAATCTAATTATTTAAAATGCTTTAATCAACATATAATAATTTTATTACAATTCGTTCGTTTCAACATATTACACTTACACTTCTATATAATAATAAATAAACAGAATCATATTGAAAATATTACCTGTTTTTAACATAAAAATAATATAATATCAGAAGAACATAACCAGAATAAAATAAGTTTACTATAATTCACTCATTACAAATATTAAAATTAAATTCATAAATGTTAATGAGAAACACACATATCATACTTAAATTTCAAATTATAAATAACGTACATATTATATTTATATTTCAACCTATAAATAATATATATATCACATTTATATTTCAACCTATAAATAATATATACATCATATTTATATTTCAATATGTAACATTTCAACATGTTATATGTAGATACACAAATGCGCAAGCGTACACTTGTGTGCAGGCGGGACCAGTAGAAAAACAGGCTTTATAAGCGCGTAGAGGGTAAGATGAATTGCGTTCGCTAGGGTATCTCTACGAATTTCTTGTAACCTATAGAAACAATTCCAGGATATTGGATCAATCGAGAGAAAGCCTGGGCAAGGTCTTCCAAGAGCCCCGACGGCCAGAGAAGACCACTATTTGACTATTTTAGCAAGGCGTAACGGAGAGGCTACAGATTCTCAGCTCTCTCGGGACCTGCATGCAGCCACAGGAACCCGTGTAACAAGGGTGACTGTTTGCCAGAAGACCGGCTGTTTGCGTCCCGCTCACGTCTACGGACAGGCGAGTCCGATTAGCATGGTGTAGGCAGGATTGTGATTAGAGTACGAAGCAATGGGAGACCATTCTCTTCGCCGACGAGTCCCGTTTTAGCCTAAACACCGATTCTCGCCGTACTTTCATATGGAGAGAGCCAAGGACCCGCTACCTACTCTCCAATGTCCGCGAAATCAACAACTATGGCGGTGGCGGTGTAATGGTCAGGGCAGGCATCATGTTGGATGGACGCACACCTCTCCGCGTCTTTGACAGAGGCTCTGTGACTGGTGCGAGGTATAGGGATGAGGTCTTCGAGCCCTATGTTCGCCTTTTCCGGGGTGCAGTGGGTCCTGAGTTCAACTTACAGGACGATAACGGGAGGACACATAGAGCTCTTCTGGTCGACGAATTTCTCGAGAGTGAGGATATTCGCCGGATGGATTGGCCAGTCAGGGCTCCACACCTCAATGCTATAAAACATGTCTGGGATGCTCTGGAAAGGGCAATTGCAACTCGCAAACCAACTGTGAGAACCATACACCCTATTAATCCATTTCTTTTATGTCTTCTGCAACCGCTGTTTCAGACCTTGAGACGCCCATGAGTGTTATAAAAGAACATGTGTGTCTATTATAAGTGCCTAATGTTTATTTTGTGTGTATCATATCAACCTACGTTCATACCAAATTTTATTAAATTCTGTGCAGTAGTTCTGGAGATCGTAGCTCAAATATGAAAATTCTCTTAATTTATTTCATCCATGTACTACTCTGACTCGTTTGCATTAAACGCGATTCCGAAAACACATTCTGGTAGGAAATTGTAAGCGGAAATTAGAAGAGATAAGAAAGTAACTTTAACTAAAAATTAACTGTTAGAAATTTACGATAAACCTTACAAATTAATATTAAAACACACTGAAAAATGTTGCGCATTTTCAAGGAATTTAGTCCGAAGAATGATATTTTCTGTTGATATAAATTAAATTAATATGCAGTAGAAAAAGGAACACACTATGATTAATAATTTAATTTAGAAATCACATGACTGTTTAAATGGTATTAATGAATAATATTTAGAAAAGAACTTCAGCAATATCTTTTGAGTACAGACCACTCTGAGGAAATCGGTTAAAACTTTTTTCTTTTCCACAGAATTAATCCAGACATATCGTCTGCTAAACTAGATGCTATTGAAAATATTTTTCTTTACATTTTTGTATTTTTCGTACACAGTTCAGTTTCAAGCTAATGATTTGTGATAGTAACTCTTGCTCCGTCTCACGTTAAGCAAACTTAAAATGTTTAGATAGGGCACTCCTTATTCGAAATCTTTTTTAATATCCTTCCTCATCTAATAAGGAAATCATTATAATTAATTTATTAATACGATATATTTACGTGTCTCAATACAGAGCTGTTTGATTCTTTTTCTTCAGCTTAGTAGAAATATCTTCAGAGACAACTGTACGAATGCAAAGAATACGCCGTGGCTGGCTGACCAAATATGCCGGAAAAGTTATATCTCCTATTTTTCCTGAATTTTGGAGTTTATCAGTCACCTACGTGGACCAAACGAAGTGGAAGTATCCAATCGCGTTGCTTAAGCAATCGATCCGAGAACACCTCTTGTAAAAACGATTTTGTTACGACTCATCGAACTGCTATTCCCTTTTTCTTTCTTACTTCCACATCAGAAGGGGCTACATACCACGTCATTAAGCAGCCGCTTGGGGAACAGAGTTGCAGAAAATAAAAGTGGAGGAGGAAAAAAAAAGGACAAAGAGAAAAAGAGAAAATTTTACGACAGAGGAGAAAAAAAAGAAGTTTGTGAGGGTGATTGATGAAATGTCCACGCGAAAAGTCGTACGGGTCAGGAAATGAAAAAAAACAACAGAAGATATATATATAAGATGCTGGGAATAGAGAGAAAAAATTGAAACAAAAATAGAGAGAAAATTTTCGGGTCCGAAATTTCTCGCCGCAGCGCCTTTTCTCCGATAAGGAGATGATGGGGTCTGCTGTGGTGAGACAACATCCCCCCGTCTCCTCTATCTCCTTCCGCATTTCGATTTGGCGTTGAATGAATGATGGAGCGACTTTATTTTGGAATAAAAATGAGATAAAATTGGAAACACACGTGTACGATTGATTAAACGCGCCGAAATGGAATTAGTAGGGGCAGAACTTCTTGATTTTCAAAAACCGTAAGTTGAATACAAAAAGAACAAATATAGAAACTTTCTGAATATCGCCTGTAGAATTTTTCTTTATGACTAGGGACGTTCAAGTATAAACAACTAGTAAAATATTAAACACAATCATGTGCCATTTGCAAATAGCATGCACTTTTGTCATAAGTAGCGTTAGTTTGTCCTTCCATCTACCTAATAGCTGTAAAAGGCCGAGCTAATGTGAACGGTTCCATACAAGGAGGTTAGAGTGAACGGAATAAGCCTCCTTCGTAGATCTCGTGCTATGAAATTGAAGCCATGAAAAATCACGGTTTGACGTCACGACATAACATGGTCGGTGCCAAACCCAGATTTCTGGCTGGTTTTGTTTACATCTTAATCGGTGTTGTCTATATGTTAGTTATTTATTCATCACTGAACGTTTAAAACCTCACGTTTTAATTTTAATACTTAAAATAAATGATTGTATACTTAACATGTAGAAAAAATCACAAGGGTTGAAAATAACTGCTCCAAATTTAATAAAACCTAGGTATATGAAAATATGTAAATGGTAATGAGACAAATATATACATTAGGAGACTAGTGGAAGTTTTAGTGCTATTTTATGAAAATTATTCCTGAAGACACTTTATAGTGGTCAGCAAGCTCGACGCGTAGTCAAGAGGTCCGTCGTTCGAGTCCTGGCGAGGACATTGCTCATATTTCACATCTCCTGCTTCCAAATAATCTAATGTCTCTACAGTGGCGCCCGAGGTGAAAAAGGTGGTGGATGATGATTGTCCACCACCAGGATTTGGCGACTGGGTCCCCCAAACCCCAGTCGCCCTTTAAAAGGGGGAGTACATATAATGTATTTCTCCCGCTTTCTTCGCATGCCTTCGTTGTGTAGCTGTCAGCACGCTGTGCGCGTATTCCAGAGTCCCGTTGTTCGTATCCCGGCGAAAGCGTTGTTCATTTTTCGATACTCCTACTTCGAAGTAACCTAATGTCTCTAAAACTCTATTAATGATTAAAGATAATTATGCCTCAACCTTTCAAAGTTGATATTCAGTGTAATTTTAATTAGCAATACGTTTTGTAGTTTCATCCGTACGCTGTATGGCATCCATAATAAGTCGTGACGTCACGTTGTTCCCATTTTCTTGGTTTCATTTTTGTGACGTCATGCTTAATGCATCTGTTCTAACCTCCTTAGATCCATACGTCGACTAACGACGTTGAGTCTTTTGAAATGTAAAGAAACTAAAGTTTGAACACCATGGACACCTTATCAGGACTGGTGTTTCTTTTGATTGATTTCGCAAACATAACTGTAGTCCTGAGTAGGAACAGGGAGCTTACTAAAAGCTATGTTCATGCCTGTGTAGAAGATATAACGAAGAAAATGATGGTTCAAATTACCTTTTATTTGTTTATCGATTTTAAAAACGTTCCCGAACTTCGGGATACAAAGACCGACCACTTGTGGTCTGAACGTAAAAGAATACAAGAGTACTAACGAACTAAAATTTAAATAAGAGCTATCTTGTAATATTTTACGCAGATGACTAGCACGAAGACCTGGCCTTTTAAATTACTACATATGTAGTACGCAAACTGCGGAAATCTACAATACGTCTCAAGAGGGTTAAACCTCTGGCCTGAAAGGCGGACAGTAACCGATGGCAGGCTCACGTTAAGACTCGTAGCAAGAGGACTCTCTCTCCTTCCTTTCATTCCCTTGGCAAAAAGCCACAACTTAAATACTTAAGCGTTAGCAAGTACAATTTGCATAAATACATTCACGCGTTAATTCTGGCCGGAAGTGGAAAATAAGAGATGACAGTACAGTTTTAAAATAAAATAAACGTTAGTTAAACTTAAGATCCTTAAGATCTATGTAGGCTTTACCAGATGTCACCGTTAGGTCAGAAAAGTCCTAGTGTGAACCGACCTTAATCAACGAGTTGGAGAAGTTGGTTAACGACAATGTTGCATTAAGGGGACGGTAGACTTTAAAACAGCTAAAAACCAACCAGAATATTAATTTGGTTTTTTTTTACTCTCGTAATATTCCATATACGTAACTACACCGTATGCAAAAAACCAAGGTCAAATATTCTAATTTTTAAAGTAGTTACAAGCATTTAAAATGGGTAAACAACTTAAACTTTGCCCTTTAAGTGTTGGAGAATATGGGAAAAAATGTATTTCAACAGTCATTTACTGATGCTATGATTTATATATTTGCCCAAAAGAAGTACGTATTTCTAAAAAAAAGGCTATAAATATCATTATTGACAACTAGGAATTTAACTTTGGTTATGTAAATGCTATACAGGTAGAACAGGAGGAAACAAACTTGTTTCACCTACTTGTTGCAAAAAAGCTTAATCAGCGTCACTAGAAACACAAAGAGACATTTATCCTCTTCGAAAAAAACAGAAGTAGTAAAAAATATTGTAAAGCATTAAAAGATAATGTAAATGTAGCAAATGATGGTAAAACATATGGGGCGGGTGAAAATCTTATTAAATTAAATTAATCCTTTTCAGATTTCATAAAAATTTATATGAAATTTAACACATTTTACATATTTTGGCTACTATTCTACCGAAACACTTTTACTATACCGAATAACATATTTATACACATAAACAATTATTTAAATATGTACAGAATACTTTGAAAATTATTTTATAGTTCAATTTTGTTCAATTACTGCATATTTTATACTAAACGGAAGCACCTGATAAAAGTAAAAAAAATAAATAAATAAAAAGGAGAAAAAAGTGAAAAGCAGATATGGAACTCGTAATTAAATAATTTTCATTTACACCAGTGATTCTTAGCCACTGTACCGCGGCACCTTTGTATGCCGCCAAATTTTAGAAATGTATATATTAATTATAATGGGCTTAATCCTAGTAAAAAGTACACATGAGAATTGGCGAAATTCGGTTTTTAAGACATTTAATAAGCGCGCCATTGTGGCACCCAAGCCGATTTTGGCGCTCTGGAGTAGAGCGAAATTCGAAGCATTTTCGTGCATGTTCAGTATATAATTTAAATAGAGAAGATCTGATTGGTGCACATAGGAGATTAGCTTTTTTATCAGAAATGTTTGTTCTTTTTAATAACATAAATTCAAATATGCAAGGGCCGCAAGAAAATGTATTAACTCAACAGATATACTGGTGGGATTCCAAAAGCAAACAACTTTATGTAAGAATGAAGCTCAGGAAGGCAATTTGAAAACGTTTGAGGCACTCTCAAAAGATTTCAATAAAACTATTCATAAAATTATTATTGACCATTTGACAACATTAGAGCAGAGAATTATTCATAATTTCCCAAATTTAGATATAAAAAATTTGATTGGGTTCGTAATCCATTTGTGATAACGAAAACTTCTGTATTTGAATTAACTTTGAATAAAGAGGCAGAACTATTTTTGCTTTCTAATAATCAGATTTAATTTTAAAATATTCGAAGAATCAATTAATTCGTTTCGGATTAGCATTAGATGCGATTATCCCATGGTGGCTAAAGCAGCTTAAAAATATTATTACAATTTTCTACATCTTATTTGCGTGAATTCGGATTTTCAGATTAACCAACGTAAAAGAGAATAAAAGATCGAGACTATTTAAATGTAGAAGACAATATGAGAGTAGGATTGTCATTTTGTAAGGTTTTAGTTAAACTAACAAAGTTTTATTTTAATTTGACTTTTTCTATCTCTTCTCATTTCAACTTTCCGTTAGAATAAGCGCGCGTTTCAGCTTTATGCTAATTTGAAGTGGAGCCAAGTTCTATTTAAACGAAAGGTAGAAACCTTTCAGTGTGAAAGAGCTTTCAGTCTTAGACCGCTGTTACTCTATTCAACGTTCGCCTGACCAGCTAGTATTTAAATTCTAAGCCGTAGCGCTGTTACGTTATTACTTATTGAAGTAATTCTAAGTGCCTCAATATTAGTTAAATCTTGCTACGCACCATTTAGTTTAGAGGCCAACCTCGCGTTTATAGCTCTGTGAGCAACGACAACTTAGTTTCTAATTAGCTTTAGTTTAAATTAAATTTGATTGTGCGGTTTAGGCCCAAGTGACGGTCATTATTTTCTGTATCCCTCTCGAGCAGGGAAGTGGCTGTACATAATTGTGGTTTAATAAAAGAGGATTTTAAATCCCTCTGAAGTGTAGTTCTTCTACCACTTATTCACAGTATTCTACCACAGAACATAGCATTCAGCTCCCTGTTCAAGATCAGGACTTTAACTACTTCACGAAGATGTTCGCCAAGAATATGCACCGAACACTCAGTCCTGACAATTTTTACAACCAAATATAAATGAAAATACCATAAAACATGAAGTTCAAATTTTTCTTTAAATGTATTCTTAATATTAACTTGTAATTATTCCCTTAATAAATGCACTACTGTTTTTGTACTACATAATATTTTATTGTACATTCAAAAATATTATCATAAACTATTTTACATAGTGTATTATAGGTAAGTGAACAACTTTTAAACTTATCTTTTTCTTTATGTGCCACCAAATTTTGAAATTGTTACAAATGTGCCGCGACAGAAAAACGTTGAGAGTCACTGATTTACACGTCTGCTAAATAACCTTTTAAAGTGCGTGAAAAACTAGAATCACAGTTTAATTTGTTCTCATTGCTGTTCCAAATTCTTTTCAGTTAGGGTAGCTTTTATTCCAAGGCTAGCGCTCAGTGGTTTACTTTAGGATATCTAATTGCAGACAAAATCATGAAGGAAAATAAATACAATTAAAACCCTGCTTATTAAACTATTAGTTTAAACATTCAAACTGCTTAAGTAAGCACCTTGGCTAAATGCCAAGTGTAGTTAAATTTGTATTACATAAGAACAGGCAGAATGCTTGAAGTAGATGTCTAGCGTAATATTTGAAATAGTTAAACATTAGTGACAAAAATGAAAATGACATACTGATACAAATTAACTACCGTAGTCTGCAAAGCGAAAGATTTATTTTATATTATCTGTAACTGAAGCAGAATAAACAACTAATTCTGTCTGAAGTATTTAATATGTAGTATCATAGGCATATCGAATAGTTATAATAATGTCGGAAATGCTTGAGAATATAAATTGGTATTGTAAACACTATAAATATTAAACTAAACGTATTTTGGGCGATATCAGTTCACTATAATATTCAATATTAAATGAAGATTTAATTATTGAACTATGTTGTCAGGACTGAGTGTTCGGTGCATGTTCTTGGCAAACATCGTTGTGACAGCTTAAAGTCCTGATCTGGAACAGGGAGCTGAATGCAGCTATGTTCTGTGGTAGAATACTGTGATTAAGTGATAGAAGAAGTGCACTTGAAAGGGATTTAAAATCCTCTTTTATTAAATCACAATTATTTGCAACCACTTCCCAACTCGGGAGGGATACAGAAAGTAGAGACCACACTTGGGTCTAAAATGAACAATCAGATAAATTTAAACTAAAACTAAATAGAAATTAAGTAGTTGTTGCTCACAGAGCTATAACGCGAGGTTGACCTCTAAACTAAAGGGTGCTTGGCAAGATTTAACTAATACTGACCCACTTGGAATTACTTCAATAAGCAATCACGTAAAAGCGCTATGGCTTAGAATTTAAATGCTAGCTAGTCAGGAGAACGTTGAATAGAGTGACCGTGATCTGAGACTAAAAGCTCTCTCACACTAAGAGGTTCCTACCTCTCGTTTAAATATAACTTGGCTCCACTTCAAATTAGTATAAAGCTGAAACGCGCGCTTCTTCTAACGGGAAGTTGAAATGAGAACAGATAGAAAAGTATAAATTAAAATAAAACTTTGTTAGTTTAACTAAAACCTTACAATGTAACCCTTCTCCGATAGTTAAGTATTTATAAATTAATTAAAAAGAGAAAATAAATTTTATTGATTCATTAAGTTTCGTGGATGGAGACGTGAAAATGAGCAATGCCTTTCCCCGGACTCGGATTTTCGGCACGTATGCTACCATTACACCACGAAAGCATCCTCGAAAGAGGGAGAAAATACCCTGTGTACTTACCCTTTTAAAGGGTGACTGAGGATTAGGGGACCTAATCGCCAAATCCTAGTGGTGACGATTATTGTCCACCACCTGTTAGTTTGGGTGCAACTGTAAAGTCATAAGTTTTTCTTGAAGCAGGAATACATGAAAAAGGAGCAGTACCCTCGCCGAGACTGGAACCTGGACCTCTCAAATACACGCCGTGTGTGCTACCGTTACACCATGAAGGCATGTTGGAAATAGGAGGAAAATATCTTATAACTGAAGTTGTTATTCTTTTCCTAATGACAAAATTAAGAAATAATCATTTGCGACGTTGCGGAGGAGATAGGTTAAAGATTTTATGCCTTCTCGCCAAAGGCAATCAATGTCATTTATTTCTGTTGCCAACTTGCATTGAAAGAATATTTTCACTGAGAGTTTAAATCTTAGCACATGTGCCTTTTCCACTTAAGCTGCAACTATAGCTTTAGATGTGATGGCTCGTATTTATCTTACACAAAGCAAAATTAGAAAATCTGCCATTCTGGTAGGTTATCCAAGAGTGAAATGTTAGCTCTAAAGAAAGTCAGTTCATGTGCAGAAAATCAGAGAGAATGAAATGAGAATGAAAATTAACTCTCTGAGTGGAACGGGTTTCCTGATCTGCTCATGAAGACCTGCATTTAAACAGAATTTATTAGCTAAATTCGAATAATTAGTTATTTTAGTCTCCATTTTCATAAGCTTCCACTTATTAAAATTACATTTACATTCTTAAAGTTAGAACCAAAATAAGTTATAAGCAAATATATACCAAGTGACAAAAAACTTTTATAATCTGATAAATCTGGCCATTTTCCTCAGGAAGGAAACTATTGATGAAGAAGATATAATAAAAATTTTTATGTCAGTACAACATGCCCGAAATCTTCCAATAGGATTTAAGTGATTTTCCTGAGCATATATTGGGGCTGTCACATTAAGCATTTATGAGATGTGTTTAGGGGGTTAATGGGATACTACGGGATGTCCTAAGGATGTACTAAGTTAGAACTTTAAATCCTAATAATATCCTTACTTTAATGATGGTACCCAGAGAGGATACAACGAGAATATAATGGGATGTATTTAGGAGATTTTGGGGTCGTTCAACGAAGTCTTTAGGATGTAGTAAGTATAGTACATATTCTAATAATATCCTATACGCTGTGAATAGCATCTAGAAAGAATGTCGGGGGAATATACTGGGTGTTTAAACAGTGAGGAGGATATGTTTAGGAGATTGAAGGTTAATCGGACATTCGGGGATGTCCTAATGATGTACTTTAAGTTAAAACTTTAAATCTATATAATATCCCTTCTCGAACGATGGGACCAAGACAGGATGTCATTAGAATATAATCGGATACGTTTAGGAAGTTTAGGGATGTTCCAGGTGATCTGAGGCTGTTATAGGACAACATCCGAACGTTGACGGTAGGACCTAGACGGGGCATGCTGAAGATATTATACACACAGGAAACTCAAGATACATGGCATTAAGCACTTGGATGGATGTGTTAGGAGGTTAGTTGGATATTCCTGGATGTCCTGACGATGGGACCCAGTTTATTACGAGAAAATAATGGGATGGGTCTAGGAGTTTACTGGGATTTTCTGCGAAGGTTTCAGGACATAATAAGTATAGAATTTCAAATTCTAATAGCATCCAATAAGATATTGATAGGACATAGAGAGGATGTTCTGAGGTTATACTGAGATGTGGCTCTAAGCAACCAGGAAGTCGTGTTTAGGAAGTTAGGAGATTATATCGGGATATCCTCAGGATGTGCGTTTATCCCAGAAGCAACATCTTTATGATATTCCGAAAATATTTTTGCGCTATGTGGGTAGCTGTTAAGAACTTACGGTAAAACGTGCAAGATTTTTAGGAAAGTATTTATAAATGTTTACAAATTAACCATTAAAATTATTTAATTTACAAATCTTCACATACTTTAAGGTGCAAAATCCAGATCTTTATTTTATTCGTTTAACGTCCGCTATTTTAAAACATAAAACAACTGATAAAAAAAATCCAACGGAAAAAAGAGGAAAAGAACATTTTTTCTTAGTTTCTGACTGATTGATTTAGAAAGAGCAAAAAAAACATTAATGGCAGAAATTGTGGTTTTTCTCCTTTTTCCAATTTAAAACCTCAGCTTCGGGGAAAAAATTAAATTTCGCCTTAACGATAGGAGTTTAACGATGGGAGTTTCAATCAAAATATTTTTCTGGCATTTGCATAAATTTACGTCGAATAGAACGTAACTTGTAAAAAACACTTGTCCCCATCCGATTAAAGTTAAATGAAATGACATCATGTGCAGACGGCATTTGATCTTTACACTGTTGCACAAAGTGATGAATGATTGATAATGTCGCTTAAATGAAGTTTGCGGCCTGCAGGCGGTTGACACGAGCTCCAAAATATTGCACATAAATCATTTATTTCCTTATCATTCATCTTCAGCCCGTTGACGGACACAATGGACGTCTAGATAAATGTAGCATCAAAGTAAAGGTCGCCAGAGAATTCGGTGACATTCATTTAACGAAGGAACGCCTTTTGTCGGGAATTACTAAGGCATTTTAATAACATCTTTCCTTTGCTAATATATGATAAAGGTCGGTTTTACAAAAAAGAAGTATGATTCTTTATTTTGACTATTGTTTTTGAAAATACAGCGAAACCTTTTTCATGAATTTAATTCGTTAAAATAGTTCGTCTCACTAAATGCCCATAAATCGGAGCAATTGTTACTTCATTGTACGAAGCATTGTAATCACGAAACATTCCGCGTGCCATATTTCAACGAAAATATCCATTTTGACAGAATAAAGGACTACTTTTCCCAAAGTTAAAGATATATAAGTATAAGATTAATTTAAAATGGATTTAGAAGAGATTTTTTCCTTGGCGTCTGTACGTACGTACGTATTTATGTATGCATTTCATATAACTAAACGAGTAGCCTCAAAACCTTGAAACTTTGTATATGGGCCAGCTATAGCATGTAATTGCGCACCTCCAATTTCGGTGGCAATCGTTTACACCGAAAATGTGTGTGTGTATATATATATTCAACGAATAATTTATTTATATATATATAAATAAATTTTGGGATATTAAAATGAAAAGAGAATTTTCAAGGATTTGTAAGAACTATGATCCCCTAGCCGTTCCTTATTTTCATGAACTTTGCAAAATTATTTTAGAAAAAGATTTGGAATAGAAAAGGTAAAAACATACAAAAAAACTAGAGTAAACCATAGTGTTAATCTGTTTTATTCAAAGCTCCAAACAGAACCTTTCAAGGGAAATGTGTTCTGAAGCTTTAAACAAAGTTAATTAACTGGACAATCAAAAACAAGTTTCGTTCCGACAAATCCACTGAGACCTCTGTGTTCTAACTAGCACAAATGTTTTACATTTTTTTTTATTTATAATTTTGCAAAGTTCACGAAAATAAGGAATGGGTAGGCCATCATGGTTCTTACAAATCCTTGAAAAATGCTCTTTTCATTTTAATTTCCCAAATTCGATTGTAAAATTTAGCAGCACTAAGCGCTGATTTTTCTACTAGTTTTTCTTTCATTTTCGAGTAGAGTTTCGAAAACTTTCTAAATATGCGTATATATAAATAAATACATAAAGAAATTTAATAAGAGGAAAAATAAAAAGCAAATTATTTAAACCCATCTTGCGCGATAGCTGCATTATTGAAGTAAGATAAACTTAAAGGATCTAAAGTTAAAAGTAAATTGGAGTCAAAGCAAGGCAATTTCTCAAAAATATTAATAATTGCATCCCTGTAAAGGGGTTGAACATAAACTCAAAACATTTGAAAATTAAAATGATCATATTAGTACAAACTCGAAATCTAGAAATGCAAAAAGAAAAAATATATACAAGATAACGAAAATATAAAAATTAATCTCCCTTTATTGAAACTTTAATTCAGAACTCATCAGGGGAAAATGAATTAAAGCTTCATAAAAGTTGATTAATATGCTTCGAACCCGTGTTTCGTTCTCCAGGTAAATTTAAGATCAAACAGCGGAAGAGAAACAAATTTATATTACACAAAAACTCATATAAAACCGAAAAACGCGTATCTCAAATGTAACAGGGTTTTCCCTACGCGCCTTCGAAACACTCGGAAAAAAGAATGAAATATAATATTGTTTCAAACTAAATACAAAAAAACTAAAACAATGCATATTATAAAATGACCATTCGAAAAAAATTGAATTGATCTAAAAAGATTATCTGCAAATCCCAAATACAAATATAAAAACAGATCGCAACACAAGTATACTTTAAACCAAATAGTCATTTAAACAATATTCGAAATGGACGGTCCTCGATTATGTTAAACTTAACTTTTAATTCCAAGGATGCATATATATATATATATATATATACCTTCTCTTACTCGGCTCATTGAGCTCAGCTTTTCTGTTCTTATAGCTTGGTAAACTGCGCATTTTTTGCTTTAAAAATGATTGAATTATATACTTCGATTAATTATTAACCGGAGTATAAGTATATAATTATTGAATTATATACTTATACTCCGGTTACGGTTTTTATGCCTTTAGTTAACTTCCGCGCAATAGTTGTAGAATTATCAGCAATTTAAAAGTTGCTTAAGTGCGGCTAATCCTAATTTTTTTACAATAGCAGCCATATTTGTTTACATTTGAAACATAGCAGAATATTGGATTTGTTGCCAATCTAGAGAAACTAAGCTCCTCATCAACAAAGATAACGTCTTCTATTGCGAATTAAATCATGCTTAATCCATTCTGGAATAATCATTTAAGTAATTTATCATTTAAATTCTCCCATATATTGACTCAACATATGTTCCACAACAAATTAAGTCAGTTTCTACGCTTTCAGTGTCTTTTTGCCGAGTGAGACCAAAAATAAACTTTCAGTTTTGTGCTTTGTGAAATCTGCTTTCTCGCCCGCTGGCGGAATTGCTTGTTTTTGAGTAGAAATTCTAAATTTAATTGTAAAAATTAATGCTTAAATTATTTTAACTGTATTTATGTTTTATATACTTTTTATTTTCGAATTTTTAATGAAGATATTTTGAGGCTTCACGCATTTTTGCCTTGCCGCGAAGTGAGAACTGAGTTAATTGAATGAAAAATATATCTCTAATAAAATTCGAGGAAATAACTTTGGAAAACGAAATGGAGGATAAAGTGTGTATAATTTAATATTCCGTGCAAAGAATCATGTGGTATATACATCAGATTTTTTTATAGAAATTAATGCATTAATTCGTTCCCAGAATCCAAATGATTACTCCGGAAATTGTACTTTGTGCGTAGGTTCTTAAAACAAAATCAATAATGTTTTTTTAATCTAATACACAGATCAGTGGCGCCAAACTTGCAGCCCACACAGCAATTTCATGCGATCCACAAAATCTTTCAGTTATGAATTTTCCTGGAAGTACGGTGTTATAAAGATTTCAGAATTTCAGTTATTTGAAGGCAGAGTTTATTTTATTTCCGGTATTTCCAGTATTCCATTTATTTCGATTCAGAATGAACATGGAGAAGGCATCAGAAAATCTGTAAATGCATCTAATTAATTTACAGTGTGATGTAAATCACATTAAAGGATTTAAAGATACGCATTTTATTCACATTTAGTAAAGAGTAAACACACTCAGTTAGGAATTTTTACCTAAGACTAAGGTGTCTTCCGAAAACATCACGGCAGAAACATTGCGGACGAAAACGGAATATTGTACTTAGGAAAATGGCTAATTGCCGTTGGTTTATCAGAAAAGAGAATGGCTCATTGCCGTTGGTTTATCAGAAAGGAGAATGGCTAATTGCCGTTGGTTTATCAGAAAGGAAAATGGCTAATTGCCGTTGGTTTATCAGAAAAGAGAATGGCTAATTGCCGTTGGTTTATCAGAAAGGAGAATGGCTAATTGCCGTTGGTTTATCAGAAACTCGGCAATTCACCTGGTGCTTGACATACCTGATATACATACCTATATAGCTAAACTTGCAAAGAATGTTTTCATGAGTATTCCTAAAGTGGGAAACAGCGCTATACCAGTACTGCATTATGATTGTGTTAATGGTGTTAATCGCAAAAGATCACTTGCGGCTCTTACTAGAATCTAAATATTTTATATACAGGATGTTTCAGAGATCATAGGACAAACTTGGAGGGGTGGTGGAACGTACTAAAACATGCATTTTTTGTATAGGAATATAGGGTCTTTTTGGAGGGGTAGTCGAGCGCACTAAAACGTGCATTTTTTGTATAGAAATGTAGGGTCTAGAAGACCCTACATTCTATAAAGAATGCATGCTTCAGTACGCTCCACCATCCTTACAAGTTTGTCCCATGATCTCTGAAACACCCTGTATGAGACCCTACATTCCTATACAAAAAATGCATGCTTTAGTACGCTTCACACCCCTCCAACTTTGTCCCATGATCGCTGAAAAACCCTGCTTACTATTGCTTATATCTACCTGTTTTGTACATGATTGTTTTGTAAAATTACTGTTTGAGAGTAAAGGCATTTCTTACTAATACCAATAATTGCTTAATCAATGTGCTCACTTATCTTCGTCGCGGCTTGCATTGCAGGGGAAAATTTCGCTTTGGACTCTTTTCATGTGTATCCCGTGCTAATAGACTCTGCTAATTACATTTAAAATCTTCATACCTGTTTTTAAATTTTTCAAATTTATCACAGAGTCTAAAACCGACAACTTATTCTACCGGGTTAGCAAAAATCGTGGGCATCCTACTAGCGAACGACTCGAGTTAGTCTGAGCCGACGAAAACGTCGCGGAAGAAACAACGCAAAGTTGAAAAGCGTTCTAAAGTTCTAAAGCAAAGAGTTCTAAAGTTCGCAGTTCTAAAACATCATGCTACAAAATATTGTCGTCGAAAATAAGGTGGTTCAAAAAACTTCGCTGTTTCAAAATATCATGGTAAAAAATAAAGCACCTACAAAAATCGCATAATGATATCATCGCACACATGCGTTTTTCAAGTTTTAAAAGCTGTAAATGCATTTTCGCATAATGATTTGGGAGGGCAAGAAGGAAAGGTGGATATTTTTACTTTTATATTTCATATTCTTGAAGGAACTAATAAATTTTTGCTGGAAAAGTAATAACGGAACTTAAGCATTTAAAAAATGAAAATGACTGGAATATTAATGCAACTTATAGCTCTTAGTAGAATTTTAAATTTACATAGTTTATAAACAAATGTCACTAATAAATTCATCTTTTTTTATAAAGTTTTACTCATAACGTTTCATGAAAAATATAGCCTAAAAATGTTTAGAAAAAGGAAAATAAATAACTGCATGAGATTGCATCTGAAAAAATTGATTAGTTGATTATGAAATTACTTTCTTTCAACGTTTGTTAATCTGGTATTATTTTGGTGAAAGTACTATCTTATTTTGTTTATGTTTATTCTTAAAGTGTCGGTAACATTCCTTGCGCTTCCAAAATTTTATGCGAATATGCATTTACAGGACGCAAGAGAATCACGCCAAAGTGGAAAACAGAACAGGCAAATCGACAACCTTGTATTCGACTTAAATTTTGTAAAACCCAAATCGATTTCGAGGACAAAACGGGTTCCCCTTCCATTTGAGCAGAAAACTTTGCTCCTGATGAAGGGGGACCCGTTTTGCCCTCGAAATCGATTGGGATTTTACAAAATTTACGTCGAATACAAGGTTGTTGATTTGCCTATTCTATTATGCATTTACAGTTTTTAAAACCTGAAAAACGCATGTGTGCGATGTTATCATCATGCTATAATTTGTAGGTGCTTTATTTTTTACCGCTATATTTTAAACGACGATGTTTTTAAACTGAAAAGTTTTTGGAGAGCTTTATTTTTGGCCGCGATATTTTGTAGCACGATGTTTTCTCCGAGATGGTTTTGTTGCGAAGTTTTCGGCTGTAAGCATGACTAATCGTTTTGTTTGAGAGTACATCTGTTAACATCTAAAAATGAATAAGAAAACAATCGGAATGATCGGTGACCATCTGCAATTCACGATAAAGGTACATTTTAGGAATTTCTCTCTAAGGATACATATTTTATCTGAATTGAAGCGCCATAAAGAGACAAGTTATAGCAAAACATTTAAGAAGTTTATAATTATGTACGTACAATCATCTAATTTTTATTTACGTGTCGAAGGGAAATGTATTAAATAACAGAAAGAAATAAGATTGTTATTATCTATTCTCAAGTTTTATCCCACTTAGCAAATTTTGGCTGAAAATTTAATAATTTGTTTATTTTTAGTTTAAATTAAAGGAAGTTATTTAATGATTAATTAAAAATTTAAAAAAATATTTGAAAGAAATGTCAGTCTGAGAATTTGATATTTATCTCTCGATATAATTGAATTACGAAACAAAACCAAAAAAATGTCGTACAGGTGACAAACTTCAGATTTCAGGCAGAAAGTTAATCAGCTCAAAAGAAAAGAAGATGTCTGGAAAGTTTCACATTTTAGCGGTCATTCAAAAGGTTTTGTTAAAGCTTTCTACCTCTAACTGAGCTCAAAGTCTACCAGTCTGTTCTTGTCTTAACGCTTTTCTTATTCTTTGCCTTCACATCACATACATCCAACCGGAAAATCACGAAGTTTTTAAAAGCTGTATAGCTGTATCTTTAGAATTCCAGAAGAAGTGTTACGTGTCAGCATACAGTTTTATATCTTTTTCAAACTTTTCTCCGGTCATCATATTAATACTCAGATTTCTTAATAAGATGAATAATAAAATGTTTTTGTCTTTATATTAATAAACTTTTATTTGTTAACTTTATTTATTAAGTATCACGTGCTTCGGTCTCACGCCATATAGAATTCAATTAAACAGAAATACGAGTATCATAAATATTTAAAAACATTATATCTTTAGAATTTCCGATATACATCTCGCGCGTTGGAGATAAAAAATTTTTATACCGTACAGTGTTGCCACTCCTCGCTTTCAAATCATTGAGTTTGCTAGTCAAAAATTTATAATAGTTTTACGAAATCTAAAATAAATTGTAAACAAAAATAGAAATGCAAAATTCATACTTTCATATTCGGGTGGGGTATTACTCATTCAAAATTCGATGGTTTTAGACACCATCGTTTTTTCACAGTGCGAGAAACATTCATATTGGATCATATAAAACGTCTCCGCGGTTTCTTGCTACTAGATGGTGTTGATGTCTATATTTCTGGCAATACTAACCCGATTGTCTCAAACGAAAACGTGCTTAAAATGGGACATTCAGCTTCTATTGTTTGTGAAGATAGTTTTCTAATTCGTTGCCCGCCTACGAAGGACCCAGGAGTGGTTTGCTCGATTCCGTGCCGGAAATTTCGATGTTAAAGATGTACCTCGATCTGGTCGGCCTGCCGCTGAAAAAGTAGATGAAATTTTACAATTGGTGGAGCGAGACCGGCACGCAATCTGTCAGGAAATAATGGAGGCACTAAAGCATCAACCAAATGACAGTTTGGTATCATTTGAAAAGAACAGGTTACAAAAACAAGCTCGATGTTTGGGTGTTACATGAAATAACGCAAAGAAATTTGATGGACCGATTTACCAATAGTGAAGTGCTGTTAAAACTCAACAAAATCGAAACATTTTTGAAGCGAATCATTACAGCCGATAAAAAATGGATGAAACAGGAGAATATCAAACGCAAGCAATCATGGTCAAAGGCTGGTGACCCTCCACAAGCTACTTCAAAGCCTGAATTTTTGCCAAACAAGGTTATGTTGAATGTTTGGTGGGATTAGAAAGGAATTGTCCATTATGAGCTGCTTCAACATGATGAAACCAGAAAGAGAGTTGTTTTCCATCCTGACAATGCGCGGTCATGCACTTCTTTGATGAATCGGAACAATTGACGAAACTTGGTTGGGACGTTTTGATGCATTCACCGTATAGCCCAGACCTTGCACAATCTCATTATTTGTTCCGGTCTCTGCAAAACTTTCTTGATGGTAAACAATCTGGCCGCCTGAAGTGCCGCTGAAAATCAGTAGGCCACGTTTTTTGTGGATAAACCATAGAAGTTCTATTGTTGCTGTTGTTGCTTATGCTCAATTGTCTGACGTAGTCAGCCCAAGCAAACGAAATTCCTCTTGGCAAGGAGCGCTTGATTACGCCTGTTGTTGGCAATAGTCTTGAGCGCCTAACAGGAGACAGTGCGATGTGGCTCAATTCCCCCCCCCAATTTTGATGGCAAACAACCCCGGGTGGGAAGGGTCCGAAGGATTCCCACCCCTCTCACCTTCCACCAAATCACACGAGAGGGGATTTCCGGCTCGCCGTATATTTAGAGTGCCGCCATGTTGCACCCACACTATACATTTACAAACATTCCTGCCTTCTCCGAGATTCGAACCCAGGCCCTTCTGCACAGCAGTCAACGACCGCTATACCGGTTGGGCGGCATAGAAGTTCTACAGCGATGGAATTACGAAGCTACCCGAAACATGGCAAAAGGTCATAGATAATAATCGTCAATGTGTACTTAATTAAAACTGATTTTCAATAAAGGAAATTTTTGTTCAAAAATGTTCCAAAAGCTGCGAAGACTTACATGGCCCAATATACTCATGCAGAATATCGATTATTTATTTTCTTGAAATAATACAGGGCGATAATATTTGATGGAATAATGTGAAAATTGACGCCAATTAAACGCGAAAAATTTGTCCGGCGTCACGGTTTTTATATATTTTCGTATTCTATGTCCTCACTGGAAGACGTGGGCTCCATGAATAATTCTAATATCTTAGGTAGAATAATTCTAATATCTTACTTTCGAATTTTGTATTCGGAGTTAAAATTAGATCATATTATTATTTTTAGGATGGATAAAAGGCTCTTGCGGAGACATAGAAAATGAGAGGACTGATGTCCTTACCAAAGAGGCTACTTTGGGTGATGGGTTTGGAACCGCTTGTGTCCAGGGGTCAAAAAGAATTCCCGTCAGACATATGTATAAACATTGTCTTCAAAAAATGGAACAAAAATGGTTACAATCAGAAAGAATAAAATTATTTACAAAAGATGAATTTATTTAACCCATTAAGGACTTACCTTTTAGCAACATTAGTCGAAAGACTTTTTTTTGCGTCCTCTGTGTAGTGTTATTTTCTTTAACATTTTTAATATACTACAGAGAAAACTTCATTGTTTGTGGGCAAAAAAATGCTGTTTCTCTGACATTAAAAATTTTTATAAACGGCAAATTTGGCAAAGTTCTTTCTTTCAATTTGAGTAGATCTCACAGAAAGCACAAACGATCGAACAATTCTACGAAGACACGCCAGACTTCGAGAAACATTAGACTGTATATTAGTGTCAAAAGGTAAGGTTGTAATTTGACTTTTGTTTATGCAAAGACGCGATTTTTAAAATGTTGCGAAAACGCAACGTCACTTCAAAGCAGTATCTTTGTGAGTATATGTGGATTTTCATATACAGTGAGGCTTTCTTTTAGAGATTTCACAAAACAACTCTTCCAAAATAACGAATATCCGTGACAACAATTTTCAACTTTGAATGAAGCATTATAATTTATGAAGAATTGGATAACACCGAAAACCTGGCTAGGGATCGTCTATTTTAAGTGCCAGTTTCATGCCACATGAAGGTTTTTTTAACACATCTTTCTATAGATGAGCAAAGGATGGATTATTTTGGTAGACATTCTTGCAAAAAGCTTCTCAAAGGAAAACCCTGTCGTTTCGAGTAAAATGTTTGCTCTTTGATCAGTACTTAGGTCATTTTGATACATATTCAGGAAAATTTTCAGTCATTGACTGATCTTGGGTTAGTTGGAGACGTTGTAACAAATTTTTTAAGTGAAGTGGAAATTTCTTCAAATCATTACGTATATTTTGACACCTTTCTAAGTAACACATGCTGGTGTCGAAATTGAGTGAGCTGAAAATTGATATGGCTGAAGCGATTCTTGAGTACAAACTACGGAAATGGTCTTATTACACCTGTTAAAAAAATGGAAAAAGAAGAACGTTTAACATAGGAACCGCGTTTCATATCGAGAATGGTATCGCGCTAATTCGATGAAACGACAGTTCCGTCATAGCTGGGACAACTAACTTTAATGCAATTTATTCGCTTTCAGTGACCATTAGATACTCAAGAAAAGAAAAAGGATGGCGTGGATCATCTTATGGTAGGCAAGCTTATGATGGCTGACTATGTTTACGGATTTTTTCTTAATTACACGCTAATACGTCAAACAAATCCATGTTCATTTCCTTCAAGTGGAGAATAGTGCGGTCATTAATGGGTTAAACATGCTAAATGTTTTCCTCTTAACAACATTGATGTTAACCAATTTCACGGGCCCCTCCCGGACCATCTCTCTAGATTTTAACTTCAAATAAGTACTTTTTGTGGAGAGGTGGTTAACGCACTTCACTTCCCTGAAAACTTCAAGCTAGTTACAGATTTGAAGGATCAACACAAATGCAAACATAATGATCCTTTCGCAGATTATTACAATTTTAAAAGTTTATGCGTGTTAATTATAGGTTATACTGACGGTGGGTGTGCACGCTTGCTTATAATTCCTGGTCGTGTTCTTTTGTTTTCTTCGTTTCTTATTCAACTTTTCATATTTGCGTGTTTTATACGCTGTGCTTGTCCCTTTCCTTATTATTATTTTATTTACTATAACAAGCATTTTCCTTAGATAGTTAGTTATACAATTTTCTCTATTCTTTGAGTTGCCTGAGAAGTAGTTTTAAATTATTTGCATTTATATGTTTTACTGCATTTACTTTTTAGCATATTTAAATTAAGTGTATTGTATTGCATTTCATTGAGCAAAATCTTATAAAAGTCTGCCTGCTTATCATGATTTCTTTTCTTTCTGTTAACTAATTTTACGTTACTTGGGCTCTAAAATCTGCTTTTTAGGTGGCTGGAAATGGTTGTTTGGGGAGTGGATGGTTCTGTGGGTGCCCTCATTTGTGGTTTGGAGTGCCTGGGGCCCTAGAGCCATTCTGACCGGCCTTCGGACGCTTAGGTGTGTCGGGATCTGCCTAAATTCAGTACACAAAGCAGACGTGTACCATAATGCCTCACTGATGAAATAACTTTCATTTTTGTGTAATGTAGAATAAAACCTTTAGAGGCAATAGGTACTTTTTGAAAGTAGGAGAGATGAAAGATTGAGCAATGCCCTCGCCGTGACTCGAACCTCGGGCTTCTCGAATACGTGCGGAACGTGCTGACCACTACATCGCAAAGACATGCGAAGAAGACGGGAGAACTACCTTATATACTCCACCTTTTAAAGGGTGACAGGGGACTAGGGGACCCAGTGGCCAAATCCTGGTGGTGGAGAATCATCATCCACCATCTTTTTTGTTCGGGCGCCACTGTAGAGGCATTAAGTATTTTTGCAAAGTGGGAGAGATGAAAGATTGGGCAATGCCCGCGCCGGGACTCGAACCACGGGCCTCTCAAATACGCGCCGAGCGTGCCGACCGCTACACCATGAAAGCATGCAAAGAAGACGGGAGAAATACCTTATAAAGCAGCTCTTTCAAACGCAAAAATCACTTGTTTAGATGGAAATAACGAAATATTAAGCTAAGTTACATAAAAGTCGTGAGAAATTTTAAGAGGAAGTCGGACTAAATATATTGTAAATTGGGTTGGGGGAGTATCGTCAGAAATCGAGAGATATTTCCCTCGATTAAATCGAGAGAGTTGGCCACTCTGTAAATGCCAACATGAAATTCAAAGTAATTTGCTGCTGAAGACTTACGGTGCGGTAGCTTTACAAGCTTTCTCTTAAACTGTAGCTATTGATTCGGCTATCAAAAAAAGGTTAACGCTGGATAATGTAAGTCACAGACTTGGATGTGGATGTAATACTACAGTCAACGTCATTGCTAATGCTCTAACTTATTCAAGAACTATATTCTTAAATGTTACATCTATCTCAAATAAAACATCTTATAAGAGACAACGAAAAGTCGAAGCGATAATATAGTTCAAAATTAATAGGCAATAGGTTATTAAAGATATACACAATAGGTTACTAAACGTAAAATAGTCAAGAACTTTCTTTCATGATATTAATAATTATAGAGGTTAATTATGAGCACATAAATTCATTTAATTAGAATTGTAAGTTTGTAAAATCGAAAATGTGTCTTTAAAGGTACTTATCAAAAGAATTGAGATCTGACTGCCTGCTTCTCTCTAGGATTCAGTTTGGCATGTTTGGACAAAACTAAAATATCTGCAAGAAAAGCTTGTTAAAGTATCATTAGCCGATGACAATTCAATTAATTTTTACAGTTTATTCTTCGCCAGTTCGAGATTAGATGTGGACACTTTTAATGGCCAACATGTGTTATATGAAAAATGTGGTGTACTGTTTTACATACTTAAAGCACAGTGTAATATTTTGTTATATCTCTGCATGCAATGTCCTATATATTTTATCATTGCAATTATATAGCACATGAGTTCTGATCGCAAACTGTGAAAATAATGGTATACCTAGACGTAATTGGCAAAGGTAGTTTTCTCCACCATAGTATAATATTTAGCATCTGTATGCGTAGTATAATAGTGTGTGTCCAAATTATAAGAAAGTAATGCCTCATATACCATGAACTTAGGTGAGAACATTCGCTGCGCGCGTATTAGTATGCTGAACATTACTTAGAACTGTTTTTGGAAAGGTTACCAGAATTATTGAACTGCATGTAAATTACCAGAATTGTATATTATTGCACATGTTGTACTGTATTGTATATGTATTGTATTGCAGAAATGTATTGTATATGTATAGAATTGTATTGCATTGTACTGCGGTTGTACTGTGGTTGTATTGTATTGTATATGTATAGAATTGCATATGTATTGTATTGAGGATAAATTACCAGAATTATTACACTGCGGATAAAAAAAAGGAAGGGGGGAGAGGGACAGTTCCATATCTCCAATTCTACTGAGCCGATTGACGTAATTCAAACTGCGTTTTCCATGTCTCGAAAGCGCGACTTAGGATATATATTAGATTTATATATAGCTTTCTTCTGATATAGGTATTTTGACACAAAATGGGACTTTTTCTAAAATAACATGCCATTCTTTCCCATATTTCGATTTTACTACTCAAAATATGCCTAAATATCACATTTTGTAAAATTTGGTGCAAAATGTACGGAGAAATTCAAAAATTTAATTTGGGCATTTTTTTCAGTTTCAGTCAAGAGAAATTCACTTGGCGAACTTTTTAATATATGGCAATCTATTTTCCTTTCCCTTCCATTGTGCCGAAGCGGTAAAAACTTTGTATTGTTCCAACCGTTTTACATTGTGGATGAGCGGAAGAAAAAAGTCACATCATTCTAATTTCAAATAATTTTAACAAAATGCGTAAACCACATTTTCTTTATTATCGCTTTCACACATATGCCAAATTTCAAAACGCCTCAACATATAAATTCAAGTACATCTTCCGAAATTTAAGATAAAAAGCTCTAATTTTTTCCAAGTATGCTTAGAAATACATCTACTTTAAGATGATGGCAAACATTTTATAGGTTATAATTCAAAGTGATTTTAGAAAAATTTATAAAAATTACTTAAAAATACAAATTTAAAAAATAAGTCATAAAAAATGGGCGAATTTTATATGGAATGATCCTAAATTTCGAACTGTGTAGGAAGGAATGAAATATGTTTCATAAAAAAAGAGATATTAATAAATAGTACATAACAAATTTAATTAACATTGAGGAGCTAAAATTTTGAGAGCTCATTTTTTAAAAACTACTCGTGCGATTTTTGCAGAACTTGGCAGTTTGGTATAATTTGAGTCGTAAAATCGAATTATGGAAAACAATTGGCATTTCATTTCTGAAAAAGTCCGATTTTGTGTCAAAATACCTATATTCGAACAAGGCTATATATAAATCTAATGCATATTCTAAGTCGCGCTTTCGAGAAATGAAAAATGCAATTTTAATTTTGTCAGTCGGCACAGTAGAAAGGGAGTTGTAGAACTGTTCCATTTTTTTTTTCGCAGTGTACCATAAACTTTGGTGTGCACATTCGCTGCGCACATGTTGAAGATTACTTCAACTATTTTGGAACTGTTACCAGAATGACTATTATAGTATAATACCGAGTATTGAACTCTAACCTTTACGGACACACACGGAATACACGGAACCTTGTAATCTTGTACAAAGAATATTACACTTTGCAACATGTAAACACTGCAATGGGCACTTGGGGTGCAGGAACAATGTTGAGCATGCACTCGGCGCTGGCCTTTGGAGGTTGGTGTGATCCGACTATGTGAATTCCTGAGGGCATTGTATTGAAAATAGTAAACGTGGTGGTATGCTGATTAACCGTTAAGGTAAAGGAATAATGCCCACGTCCCCCGTTCCTTATCCTTATCCTTATATGAAAAATGTTTTGATTTTCCTTCTTGAATTCTTAAAATATTTTTTATGTTAGGTTTGCTTCAGAAAAGAAAAAAAAAACAAAAGCTTCTTAAAGCCTGTTCCAGTTAACATATTGAACAATCTTCTTACCCATAGGATTGAAATATTACTCTATAAAATGAAACTACTCCAGCCTTTAAAAATAAGTGAACGTGAAACGAAACATCTTAAATATTTTTTTGGTAGAATGCTCTTAAAAAAAATCAAGGGTCTTAAATGGTATACTTCAACAAGAACGGAAACCGAATAATACATCTGCCACACTTGAAAATCAGATTCTTTGTTAAATAATGATTTATGAAGGCTTGAGTTCCATACTTAAGTCTTTTCTGCTCAACGAAAAGCTACTCGTTACAAAACACAGAAAAATTGAATCCGCTGATGCGTTCATTTTATTTAAAAAAACTGGAAACTAAAGACATTTTCTGTTCTGTCGCATACATGGTTATCCTTTTTAAATTTTTTAAAAGGTATTTTTTTTTTCAAAAGAAAAGAATTTACGCTAGTAGAAATTTTGAGCTCTTTGGATTCAGATTTTATTTATGTAGTTACTTTGACACACCATTTACAAAGTTCCCGTAGTTCTCTTAGCAACAAATGAGAAAATGTTAACCAATATTTAGCAACGCTTTTTCTTTTTCCTCTATCTAAAAACTTAAATTTAGTGGTGCTTTTATGCGCCCTGGAGTATGGAAACTGAACTGATCTATCCGGATTTAATATTTAGATTAATTTTTTATAGGACATTACACCCTGGAAAGAAAGCAAAAGTCGACTGCTTCTAACAGGAGTTAAGCTTAAATTTGGGCAAAGATAAAAGTGGAAAGTAAGTAAAAAATAATCGAAAACTTGGGTATATACCACGAGTCTGCTGACGGGAAATTAAGAGAAACTTGCAATGTAGAGATTTTTTTAGAAGGGAATTAAGTGACTTTATTCTTGCCATGTATATTTTTCGCACTTATAAAGTAGAGAATTAGTTTTTGAGTTTGTTTAAAGAAAGAGTAATTTTCGTTAGACTTCGGCAAAGCAGCGTAATTCAGCGTAGCCTCACATTTTTCCTATTATTAACCCAAAAGTCTTTTGCTATTCTTATGTTTTTGGTTTTTTATTATACTCTTGTAGAGTCATCAGCAATATTTAGTTGCTGAAGAACTGACAGTTGAGCAATGCCTTCACCGGGACTCGAACCACGGATCTCTCGAATACACACCGAGCGTGCTGACCACTACAACACGAAGGTATGCAAATAAGGCTGGAGAAATACTTTACAAACTCCCCTTTTAAAGGGCGACTGGGGAATATAGGACCCAGTCGCCAAATCCTGGTGATGGAGAATCATTATCCACCACCTTTTCGTTTGGGCACCACTATAAAGCCATATGTATTGTATTGAGGATAAATTACCAGAACTCTGCGGATACAAAAAAGAAGGGGGAGAGGGGCAGTTCTATATCTCCAATTCTACTGGACCAACTGCGGATAAAAAAAAAGAAGGCGGGAGAGGGACAGTTCTATATCTCCAATTCTACTGGGCGTTGTATTGAAAATAGTGAACGTGGTGGTATGCTGGTAATTATTCAATTCTATAGCTTAAGGTTTTTTTGGAAGCAGAAGAATGAAAAATGAGCAACGTCTTCGCCGGGAATCGAAGCATGGACCTCATGGTTACGCGCTGAGCGTGCTGACCACTACACCACGAAGGCATGCAAAGAAGGCGGGAGAAATACTTTATACTCTTAAATACACATTTTATGAAATTAACTTGTCAAATAACTTAGCTGTATATAGAAAAATAAATACATGCAGATAATGAGAATCTAAGAATATTCAATGCTCTTAAATCCTCCGGAAACGCTTTAGAAATTCTCATTGTAAAAACAACAAAAACAAAGTTTCTAACATTTAAGGTGAACGCAAATAAGGAATGAAATATGTTGTTTATTGTTCTAGCCAGGAGTTTAAACCAAGAGTTTAAACATTAGCGATGATTTCTCTCAAAATATCCGAATCCCCAGCGTAAATTTTAAGATAAATTATTGAATGCAACTTTCCCCGAAAATTAAATAGAAATTCCTTGAAATTTAAACCTCCAAGTCTTCTGCTCAAGCACACAAAGGTCATCTATACATACTTTTAGAAGCATGCTTTCAAGAAGCAACTCTATCAGGTAATTTAGTTACATATGAGTTCGTAAATTATTATACATGAGACTACTTCATCGTGGTGGTGTGTAATCGGTACTAAACGAGATGCGCTCTAGGAGTCGAAAAGAACGTCACATGTGAACAATAATTGCTGTCCTACACATTTCGTTAATAACCCTAGAAAGATAAATACATAAAACATTTCACTTACCAATTACTTGGTATAGCGCCTTTCAATACATACACTCATGATGACACCAAATTAATTTATTTAATCATTCATGAATGAATACTTTCGGATATAATCTGTCCACATCGTAGGCTATCGCTCTTTGTAAGCTACTCGCGATGTATCTCTTACTTTCTACAAAAGAGATTCTTTGGGACAAAATTCACATCGATGGTTCAGTTCAAGCATTAGGCCTCTTTCCACTACATCACACTTTTTATAGAACTCGCATCACGCGTTTCAATTACGACAAGGGAATGCGTAAAAATTGCAGAACTATAAAGCTGTGATGAAATACACAAATATCGTAGAAGAATACCACTCCAAAAACTTTTAAGAACATGCAGACTTGATTCTCTTCTCGTCCTCTGCACCCCGTGCTTTTTCTTTATACCTCAACTGCCTCGTACCTTCGCACACTCCATTTACGGAAAGAGCGAGGCTCGAAACCCCACTCTTCCGTTCAGCTTCGTCGTCAGAAAGAGCGAAAAACCAATTCCGCGAGAATTTATTCCCGCGTGCAGCTATTCGACGACTATTCAACTTACGATTAAATGGATGACGATTAAATCCATCAATGAGAAAATTGTATTCTCATACTTAAATAGCCGTATGCATGACCACCTCTGAGAATATAATCCCCTGTGAACTACCAGCGTTTTACGGTTTTAGCCCCTCGTTTTTAAAATCTGAAACATCTATTTACTCAAATAAAAATAATAGCTCTTTAGTTGATTAAAAGCAGCCTTCTCGGTTGTTGATATTTCTACTCGGGATAAACTATTAGAGTTTAAGTAGTTTTTTTGCAGTATCAGTGGCCGAGTGGCTAACACTGTTGATTATTGGTAATTTAATCCGCATCTGAAAGTAGATGAAAGGGTTGGCTATATGGTTAGATTTCCTGGTTTTACCAATGTTTAGCATAACAACGAGGCAGTTTTCATTAGAATTCCTTCACGAAGGAGCCCCTGCCATTAGGCAGATAGACTCGAGAACTTTACTGTATTTAAACAACCTGACCTAAACCAGCAAGCGACACAAATCGACATAAAAGGTAACAATGGCAGCTTCCTTATTGCTGTGCCCGAAATCAAACCCCGGAGAGGTTTGAATGTATTCAAGCGTAAAGTGTGTCCATGGCATAGATGCACTTAAAATGCTGGCTAGCCGAAAGCCCTCTGAGAATCTTGGTGGTAAAGGAAAGAAGTGGGAA
>KK122371.1:256560-312418 GCA_000611955.2 Stegodyphus mimosarum
GGAAAGAGGTGGGAAACTCTTGGATCCGTTTCCCCGCAGTGCTCTGTATAAAAATTGAGACAGGAATTTCCCTTTCGTAAGGGAGTAATTTGGTCATCATCTGCGTCTATCACTCAGTTCAGCCAGTGAATATTCCGGCTTTAGCCATTGCGCTAGCCGACGTTAAAACACGCATTAAGATAATGAACCAGCTTTAACAGGAAAACTTGGGAAATTTGTGCTCACGGAGTTTATTTGTACGAATAAGTTGTGCTTTTAATATATTTCAAAAATTAGTAAAAATTTTACTTCTAACCTTCTTGAGATTTTGCATTAATATATAGAATGGAGCGATAATTCGTTTGTCAGTCTAATAGGTCTGAAGGACTTTAAGGATACTACACAATTAGGCTCTTAAAGGACTTCCTTCCATGGTTACATCAACCGTCCAAATGCAAGATTAGCTTTAATTCCGCTTATAATGCATACGAATTTTGTCCGTTTTTTCCAAACAGTATGGGACAACAATCATGCAGATACGCCTTTCTTGACACTAAATGATGTTTAAACCTCTGTATTCCAAAAAAAAAATTCTTTTACGTTGGTAGAGATCTCCTTAGTAACTAACCCAGATGAACAGAAAGAAACTGGTGCTTTACTGATATAAATAAAAGTTCGTATAGCAAGATGAATAGCTATAAGAACCTTCAGGAGAAAAACACAGTTAAGGCAAATTGGCCTTAACATAAAAGGTTTATAACAGCACATGAGAGTTACTCACTTCACAATGATGCGAGTAACTCTCATGTGCAGGCATATCGTTACAATGAAAACATACCTTAGCTAAACTATTCCAATACCTAACTGACTCACTCGCCAAGGAAACCGATATTTGATAGGGTTGGGCAAGGGGAAGACAGAACAGTTCTGGAAGTTTCTAGAAAACTCGTTTCCAGGTCTTCCAAAGTGTGCTTTTCAAAAACTTCTAAAATGCTTATTCCAGAAAAGTAGGCCATAGAGTACCAAATGCTGCTCACTTGACGGTAAAATTTGTAGCCGGAAACGTGGAAATATACCCGTCTAACTATCCAATTATGACGACAAATACTAGAGTCCCTGTCTTCCATTACCTGTTTGTTACATGTAGAAGAGTGTCGTTCGGTATCCTAACCGAGGTTTTCATTGAGGTGTCTTTACAATTCAAACGTCGATTAATTGAGAATTGTAAGATTTGCGAGATGTCACAGCAGAAAAACATTTGCAAACACACTAAACAGCTACAAATCTGATTAGACAAGAATACAAAAAAAATCTGGATGCGTACACCACATGACTTCTTTTTACGGAATATTGAATTATACGTATTTTTTCTTGCATTTCATTTAAACTTATTGGATTGAATTAAATCTACTTCCTCGATATCGCGCAAACTCCAATAGAATAAACGCACTCTTTAAAATTCACTATATTTGTTTACCATAGCGACACACTGGGGCGCGTAATGCACATTGAGTTGATCAATGTTAACGAATTTCGCTTACTGCGCAAGTTCAATAGTGTACTGTTGGCGTGGGAGAAAATACTGGAGAATAAAAATAAACAACTCTACACAAGCCTGTTCGTCATGTAGGCCTTAACGACTCTTTACGATTGCAATACTATGGACGTTTTTTTGTGCTTATTGCACTTGCTTCTGTTTCATTTCATTTTGGTTTATTTTGTTCAGAAACATTACATTTAATATCAGTTATTTGTAATAATTTTTTTTGCTTTCATTCAGTAATTTAAACTAGATATATTCCTTTAAGTTGTTAAAGTATTTATGAATGGAACGCATGGTAAATAATCGATTGCTTTAATTCCTCAGAAGTACAATCCATAAACAACATCACGTAAAGTTTCATGTTTTGTAATCCTGCTTAAACGAAAATTTGGGGAGTTTACAATTGATATTTAAACCTAAGTAATGAAGCAACGTACAACCTAACAAGTTTTAAAACCCCGAGCTGTTTGCGTCCAGATAACAGAACATCAATCATATATCGTATTAACCTTCTTTTAAGATCACGCCAAATTCTTTTCTGGGCATGCGCAGTGTGCGTAATTCGTTTAACATTGTTCAACTGAATGTGCGGTCTGCCATTACGCTTTGCTTACTTTGGAGGCACTCTGGCGCTAGGTTCACTTAATAGCGTTACATCTCATTCATTTTATAACTCAGAATGGATAAAAATTATGTATACCTTCTGAAAAATTATCTAATCGCTGCCACATGGCCTATTCAAATACTGTAGTAAATCTAAAACAATGCACAAAAAAATTAAATAAGTAAAAAAGAAATAGTTTTCCATAGACGATTTAGCATTTCCATTCAGTTAATTTAATTTTCACTTCGCGACAAGGCAGAAATGCACAAAAACTCAAAATATCCATATAAAAAATTACTAAGGAGCACTTATTTCCTCGCATAAATTCCGGAATAGATAAGGCATGATTTAATTCCCAATAATAAAAGAAGGCGTTATCTTTGTCAACAAATCCACTATTCTGCTAACGTAAGCCAAGATGGCTGCTACGGTAATAATAATTAGGCTTAGCCGCACTTAAACAACTTTTAAATTGTTGACAATTCTTCAAATATTGCATGCAGATTTACTAAAGGCATTAAAATCTTAACCGGAAGATAAGAACAACATAATTCAATCATTTTTAAAGTAAAAATGTTTAATTTACAAACATATATAAATAAAGAAACTGAGATCACTTACCAGACTACACACACACATATGTGTATATATACATGAATTTATACACTTTTGAAGAGGGCGATTTCAACCAAAATAGGAGATAACATCTGCATGTCATAGCAGTCCTATGTACAAAATTTTAACGTTATGAGGCTACTCACTTTTGAGTTATGCTAGATACATACATACGTACACACAGACACCACGAAAAAATCTCTTCAGAACCTATTTTAAATCAGTTTTATAGTTCATTTGTGGAAAAAGAGTCCTTTATTCTGTCCTTACGTTCAGATATCACGGATAACCATCGTTAAAATGCATTCGATAGAGGTCAAAATGGATATTTTCTTTGAAAGATGATATTCAAAATTTTTCGCATTTCATTTAAACTTGGACACGATCTTAATAGTTCATTCTTGCCTCGTACAAGGAAGTAAAAAAGTTGTTACATAAATACACAATAAATAAATCAATAAATAAAAAATGCATTACACTGTACAGTCATTAGGTTTCCTTGAAGTAGGAGACGTGAAAAATGGGCAGTTCTCTAAACGAGACTCGAACCCTGGACCTCTCAAATACGCTTTGAGTATGCTTCCAATTACAGCACGAAGACATGCGGAAAAAAGAGAGAAAACTCTTTATACACTCCCCGTTTTAAAGGACGGCTAAAGATGAGATTGGTGTTTACAAATTATCGTACACCACTCTTCAGTTCGGGCGCCACTCGCAAGTTTAAGTTGTTTTGAGGCAGGCGTTAAGTCATTAAGTTTTTATTGCGAAAGGAGAAGTAAAAATTTACAATATCCTCGCCGAGACTAGAATTCTGGATCTCTCGAATACGCGTCGGAGTATGCTTCCATTTACAATACCTCGGTATGCAGGAAAGAGGGAAAAAATACCTTATAACACTACAAAATTACGTAAAAGATAAATAAATAGAATAAAGGAAAAATTCAGAAAATTACAACAATAAATGCGTAATTTAAATGAATCCGGTACAGAATTAAGAAAATATTTTGAAAATACGTTGATCTCTTTTAATACTAAAGTAATTCAACATAAATCCTGATATATGTTCTTTTTTAAATTAGATCGTTATCAATTCAGCTTATAATTATTTAAATATTTTAATTGCGTGGAAGCGAGATGAAATTCAAATTTTTAATTGTTAATTAATTTATTTAAATCGTTGAAAGGGAATTAAATAATTAAAAAAAATACTAAGATCTATTACTTTTTGTCAAACCTTTTAAATTAATCTACTGCATTTTTAAACAGATAATTAAGTTTTCGAAGCGTTTAATGTTTGGCTAATTACTAGCTTTTTTATTTTAAGAATTCTACCGAGAAAAGATTTCCGCTTTGAGAATGGCAGCATCCTTTCTGAAGTTTTATTCAAACAAAACAGAAAAGGAATATATGCTTTCTGCTTCCTAGTTTCTGCAGAGAAATGAATAATGTATATCTACGATTCATACCATCTTGAGATTTATTTATTGTAATTCGAGTGAAGCAGACTGTATTTTTTCTTATAGAAGGTCTCTTAACGCGGGACTATGTGCATATATTTATAGTATGCACATAATTTAACATAGTATGAACAGTTTTATGTAATTCTTCCTAAAAGCTCGTTTTTGTGTTAATATATGTAATTAAATAGAGATAATGCTACTAGTTAATTTGATTTTCCGTTTTCACTAAGCAGTTGAGAGAGGGACCATAAAATGCAGCGAAATCTCCCAATGCGACAACCTTCCTAAGGGTTAGGTTTGGTTAGGTTATTCAATTATGGCAAAGCACACGAGGGCTATCTGCCTAAGGGGAGGGATACCTTCGTGGAGGACTTTCTAAGGAAAACTGGCTCGTATACACGTTACACACGGGGAAAACCACGAAAACGCTCATGCAGCCAGCCCGTTCGCGGGATTCGAACCTCGGGACCGAACTACCAGTGTTCAGCGTCTTTACCGTTCGGCCGCTGGTGGGCCACCTTCCTAAGGGGACAGCCTTCCAATGTGGCTAGTATTTCTGTGAACAAAAAAAATGATGATACTGGTAACTGAAATTTTTCCGTATGTGGCTTAAAAATATTTCTGTTTAATGAATGTTTTTTTTTAAAAAATTCCATGCCTTTTTTGTGTTATTAGCCCAAAGGGGCAATTTACCCAAAAGGTCTACTAATTTCGTTTTGGCATTTCGCGTTGATTCACTATAAATGGCGAATCACCTTTTTAAATTGCTGCCACCAAATACTAGAAACTTATATTAAAGAAACTAGAAGAATCTGCATAAATATATACATGTTTCTCGCACTGTAATAAGACAGCCATCAAATTTTGGATAACGTACGTCTCCACCCGAATATGGGCATCTAGAAGCCCAAATTTGGAATTTGGAATTTGTTTTATTATATGTTTCATATTTTGTAAAGCTTTTATTAGTTTTTGATTAAGAAAATCAACGATTTCAAAGCGAGCAGCGGCAACACTGTACGAAAAAAACACATTTTTATCTCCAGCGAGAGAGAATGCCTATCGGAAATTCTAAAGATGAGCTATTTTAAATATTTTGCGATATTGTTGTTGAATTGAATTTTGTGTTTAAGTGCGAAGACCATAATATTTAATAAATAAAGGTATTTTATAAAGATATATTTAAAAAAACTAAATAATGAAGAATGTGCATAAATGTATGCATGTTTCTCGCATTGTGATAAAACGACGGTACCTAGAGCCATCGAATTTTGAATGACGTAATCCTTCTGCGAATATGGGCATCTGAAAGACCAAATTTGAAGTTTGGAATTTGTTTTATTATCTATTTCATAGTTTGTAAAACTTTAATGAATTTTTGATGAACAAAGTCAAGGATTTCAAAGCGAGCAATGGCCACGTTGTACAGAAAAAAGCATTTTTATCTTCAGCGCGTGAGACTGTGTATAGGAAATTCTAATGATACACTGAGTTTAAAATTATTTTGCGATATTTTTAACTGAATTTTATGGTTTAAGTATGAAGAACATGATATTTAATAAATAAAGATAACACACAAAACGTTAAAAAACGCTCCTTTGGGTGTAATACAAAATCTGAAAGCTTTAAGATTTTTTTAATATTATGTATTGTTTTTTAATTTACTTATTGAAACGTTTGTGATAGTTGTAATGCATTTTTGCTTCACTGTGTCTGTAAAATTTAGTTCCGTGAATTAACCTATAGCTATGGATATTTTAACTTTCTTATTCGCCTTGGCAAGTCCTATTACTGAACGAAACATTAGCCTTATACTTATATTTCAATTAACTTGCTCAGAGCTAGCTTTAGAACTGCTGCCATGAAGTAAAATACTAAGTTTGATGGCAGGATCTCAGCCAGATTTCACAGACGATTGTAAAATAGCTCACTTATTATTACATATTCGCTCGCAATTAATGAATGACAATCATACTTCAATTTGAATCAGGGCTTCCAGATTGATTCTTCTAGAGTTAATGTAACCATCAAATGCAAGCATATCTTCCCATCAATATTGCAGGATTGATTCACAGTCACAGTGGCAATCATCCAAGGGAAAATGTAAGTTAACAAAGAGTACAGGCTTGCATCAATCTCATTTTTATATGTAGCTAGCTATGCATAGCATTTCATTGCCAAACTTATAACATTCTTCATTTTACCAATGCTACCCTGAACACTTAAATATTTTATTTTACTTTAATGTTATTCATATCCGTTTTATTGGGAATTCAACTACTGACGTTTATATACAGGTTTTTCGTACTTTCAAAACATACAGTGATTCATGGAACTAAAAGTTTGACGCTAAACACACTGAGAGGCTCGGGTCCAAAGATCTGCTACTCTTTCTCTGTTGCCAACCTCTAAAGGAGAATTTCTTCTGTAATTTTAAGTGTTACTATGACACAAAGTTGCCAAGAAATGGCATGGATATTTTCAAGTTTTCCTCAGAAATCGAATTAGAACCCAACGTTATAGCACCCAGCACCACCTATAGTAGTACCGAAAAGCTACAGCATTATTTCTTTTGAAATAAACGTTCATACATGATTTTGCAATAAAAAGTTATCCAACGGTAAGTGGGTACGACCACGGAACACTGGTAATTAGATCTAAGTTTAAATCCCAGCTGAAGTATTGTGTGCCTAGATATTTTTGTTTTCTTCCTTGTAACATGAATAACAAAGAGGTTCCACCAGAAAATTCTCTACGAAGGCATTCCTTCCTTTTGCAGTATTCACGTAATGAATACTAAAATATTCAATAAATAAAATGTGCTTCCTCATCCTGCGCAGTAAAACGATTTGAAAACACATTGCTCTCGTTTGTAATTAAGCAGAAATTAATGTTAATAATAAATTGAAATATCACTTTTGATATGCTTGAAAAATTAAGCTTATCCGTAAATATCTGAATTAATTAACCATCTATTAAAAATTGTACAGTAATTTTAAGAAAAATGATCTCAAGTGTTCTGATGACTAAACGTCCAGAAAACTTGCTTTTTTCATTAATTTCAAATCAATAATCGCAGGAAAATTTTTTCCTACAGTTAACTGATCTTAACTTCAACATAGTAATTAATTAGTTTTTGATATCATGTAACGTTTTACGTACACAGTTGTATTGATCGGATAATCTGCATAATTACTTGTACAATCTCCAAAATAATTTAAAAAATTTAAAATGCTTTTTTTGATAAAATTCTTGATGTAAACTATATTAAAATATCCCCCCAAAAAATCTTTTCTTCAGTTTAGTATAAATCAAAGTATTAAATCAATAAAAGAAGCCAATTTAATCAGTAAAAATTCAGTGATGTGACTTTTTTATGCTCATGTGTAATGTTCTAACTTGAAACCATAGATTCAAGTTTGTATTTAGGTTTGTAAAGCTATTAAAATTTCCTTATTCCTTCAGTTAGATTAAGGTATCCGACAATATTTGACGTGCAAATTTTGGAAAATGGGACGCATAACAAATTATTCGTGTTATTCAACAGGATACCGCTAAAAATCATAGAAAAATGTGAGTAACATATTATCAAAATATAATTTTTGGATTTTTCTTACATTTTGAGTTAAAAATGTGTTAAATTTCAGGATTAGTAGATATGTTCCCGTAAAAATATTTATCAATATTTTACTTTTTGTCATTTATATTTATTAAAGTATAAAGAATTAAATGGACAAAGATCTAAGATATAAAGTAAAATGTCTATAAAATATAGCTATTTGAGCACATGCAGGAGTTATTTTTTCGAGAAATATTTCCCTTTTCATTCACAAAATTATCTGAAGAAATTTTAGATACTTACATCATCCTAAATTCTTGGTCCCTTTAATTTCCAGTTTTTCACAGAACATTTGTGGAAAAATACATAAAATTACTATAGTAATATTTAAAGTTTGGTTCGCAACAAGAAGGATGAAAACAAAATCAAGTTGTTTAAAACATTGTCATTTTAAAGTTATTTAAAAGAGTCTGTGTACGTTTAGACATCAACTTCCGGATTCTTAAACAGAAATTTCTAGTGCAGAGTGTAGAACAACAACAACCATAATTCAACTTCTAACAACCAGAGTGACAAAATAAAATAAACTCTAGAAGCTCAATTAATAAGCTTTGAAATAAAGCAGTAAAATTCTTTTCACAAATTTCATCAAACCTGACGATTGAAACATAGTCTGATAACTTAAAAAATGTTTGATAATTTTAATTACATTTTTATCCAGTTTTGTTTTTCAAATTTTTTACTTCCATGTACCAATTAAAAAGAAAGTATTGTAATCGTGAAAAATTTCGGGTACCATATTTCAACGAATATATACGTTTTGACCGCTATCGAATGCAATTTAACGATGTTTTTGCGCGACATTTGTACTTAAGCACAGAATAAAGGACTCTTTTCCCCCAAAAAAAGGTTATAAAACTTATTTAAATTGGATTCTGAAGAGAATGTTTCGTGGCGTATGTATGTATGTCGCGTAACTCAAAAACGAGTAGCCTCCGAACGTTAACATTTTGTATATAGGACTGCTATAACATGTAGATGTGCACCTCCTATTTTGCTTAAAATCGGCAGCACCAAAAGTTTTATATATCCACTCTGTTACTCGGCTCAGTGAGCTCAGTTTCTTTTTTCTTATATGCTTGTAAATTGTGCATTTTTTGATTTAATAATGATTGAATGCTATTGTTCTTATCTTCCTGTTAAAGATTTTATGCCGTTTGTTCACCTGAATGTTATAGTTGTAGAATTGTCAACAATTAAAATGTTATTTAAGTACGAATAAATTTAATCGTTTTTTGCCATTTGTTTACATTTGAAACTTAGCAGAATAGTGGATTTGTTGCCAATCTAGAGAAACTAAGCTTCGCAACAACAAAAATAACGTCCTCTTTTATTATTGTGAATAAAATCATGTTTAAAGCATTCTGGAATTTATTCGAGGGAATAAGTGTTTAAGATTTACTTCGTAATTTTTAATAAGGATATTTTGAGAAATTATGTATTTTTGTCTAATGTAATCCATTCTGAAATTATCATTTAAGTTACTAAATTATCCATATATTGACTCAGCATAACATCCACAGCAAATTAAGTCAGTTTCTACGAATTCAGTTTCTTTATGCCGAGTGAGATCAAAAGTAAACTTTAAACTTGCTTACAGCTTGTTGTTTGTAGAAACTATAATTTTAATTGTAAAAAAAAAATTGTTAATTGTTTTTACTGTATTTGGTGTTTTATGTTTTCCTTATCTTTGGATTTTCAATATTGGTATTTTGAAGTTTTGATGCATTTTTGCCTTGTCACGAAACGAGAACTGAATTAATTGTATGAGAAATATATCTCTAACACAATTCGAGGAAATGTTTAAATGAAAGAATGATTTTTTTTATTTTTAATGAATTTTTTTATTTTGTAATAGAAAATTCTTTCAACTAGAGTTTTCAGTTTTAGATTTAAAAAATACTTTTAATATCAACTGCCCAAAGTTTATGATGTAAAATAGTAATTTCATTACTTTGTAATGTATAAGAATTCCCTTTTTTAAAACATTTTAAGTACATTATATAATAGACATTTGCAGTTCGAATGTCTTACAAACTATCAATAACTATTTTATTGGAGAGTAGCCGGGAGGTGCTTATTAATTGTAAAATTGTTTTTGATTGGATAATTATTGACTAAAAGAGCGCCATTTGCATCTGCGCTCCAAGGCTCAATTTTCTAAACCAGGGTTTCCAAATTCTTTAATAATTCTACCGCTTTCAAATGAATGCCTTTTTTCATCGACCCTCCTTAAATTTTTCTCTGTAATGCACAGTACATAACAAAATCATAAAGATAATTTCACATAAATAACTTGATGATTAGCTTAAGAATATGAAAAGCGAAGGTTTGAAAAAATGGGTTATTATTGCGTGTATGTTTAATTATTATTTGTATTATTATTCTTTTAATTTTACAAACATAATCACGTTTTCATAAACAAAATCACAGAGTGTAATTACGACCTTAACTTAATTTCGATTTTAATTAACGTTAGGACTGCGCTTGGCATGTTGATGATGGAATGTTTTTCATATTTAATATAAAATGGCGCAACTGAATTTTTAAGTCACTAGATTTAAAAGTAATCTACGTGTTTGTTTTTTTTCAATTCTAGTTCTGTGTTCTTCGTATTTTTTCTTGTGTTCTTTGTTTTGTTTTTTATATTGCATTCATCGCATAAAAGGCTTATATACATTTAAAATATATTGTTAATTTTAAAAGGTGTTAACTAATATCGGTGTATTTTGCTTTTATCTTATTTTACAGGATCACTGACCATCACTGACACTCTTCGAAATTTCGTTAACGCCCAGAGGATCAGCACCGACCCCGTTGGGAACTCCTTTTCTAAATCATTTTCTGATTGACCTGACTAAAAACTAAAACTCTACATACAATTTACAAATAAAAACATTGTGAAATTTAGTAAATAAAAATACTATAAATCTGTGTTTACTAAATGATTATTCTATTGCTTGTAGTTGTATTAAATTCTTATTCAGATATTTCATTAAATTTATGATTTAAGGATATTACAGGTTTACTTTTGCTGGAAGTATCTTAGATGGAACTATCACAGGTTAATCCTGCGGTTTCTAACCATGTGTAAAACGTTTATCATATGTATGACTAATGATATAGCATTGATTTGCTTTTGTGGATATTTGGGGTGACTTGTAAGGTATTTATGACTACTTTCTGCATGCCTTCGTAGCGTAACGGTAGGACACTCGGCACGTATTTGAGTGATCTAGGTTCGAATTCCGAGGAAGTCACTGCTAATTTTTCATGTCTTCAGCTTCCAAAAAAAACCTTTACAGTGGCGTTCGAACTAAAAGGTGGTGGATGGTGATTCTTTCACTGCCAGGATTTGGCGATTGGGTCCCCTAACCCCCAGTCGCCTTTTAAAAGGGGAAGTATATAAGGTACTTTTTCCCTCCTTTCTGCATGCCTTCGGAATGTAAAGGTAACACAGTAGACGAGTATTTAAGCAGTCCAGGTTCGAGTCCCGGTGACAGCTTTCCTTCTTTTTCATGTCTTTTCGTTCACCCCCCCAAAAAAAAACTATGATGACTCTACAGACTGTTAGCAGAAATTGAGGATGTGGGTTATCAGCTACACATGTCTTGTTTATATATATGTCTGTGCCTCCTTTCTCGCGGGTGCAGTATCGGTTTATCCAATACGGTGCTCCCATGCGTAGCTTTTCCAATGATCGGACAAGTAAATGAGCGATGTCTTCTTCCACTTCCAACAAAATGATTTCAGGTTAGTGTTTGGACGGTTGGTTAGAAGAAAAAATATAACTTACAAAAGAGCTGCCACGCATTCTTCAGTGGCTACAAAAAGATCACCAGAGAACAAGAGATTATATACATAGCGTAGTGTGATACACTGCTTAAACTCTCGAGTTTTCTTAGTCTATTTGCTTCGGCTTTCTCAAGTGGTTTGAGTTGAGCAAATATTTGCGAATTACTAACTTTGAAAATGAGTTTTCTTCAGATACTATGTGAATAGCTTTCAGAAGTAAGAAATCCGTTTTATTATCTATCTGCTGCGAAACATCGGTATAAACGAGATTAAATTCAACATTTCTGAGAAATATTTGCGAAAGGTTTCTAACAATTCCGTCATAAAATGTGTTTTACTTTTCATCATGCAAGAGACTATTCTATAATTTCATAAATACAAATATTACATAAATTCCTGTTTTTACCACTGATATTAAAGTTTCTGACAAAGCGCTACTTGATAAAATTAAATCCTTAAAGGTATACATTCTTATTGCGTTAAAATAACATCATTATAAATCAAGGTAAATAAAATTTGAGAAAGCTTAGGCTATGACAGTAAAACCCAATACTCTCTAAGTTTTCCAAGCTTCAGTTCTGTCATCAAGATATATAAAACTAATTTTTATAAATTTGGATCCGTAAATAAAGCAAACGTTTCATATGCGCTTATGTTCTATATAAAACATTTTTATGTATTTTATATAAACAGTCATTTTAAATTTTTACTCAGAGAGGGTATTACTTCAAGAAACCTTTGAAAACTTGTATTCCTTGATGATTTCTATTTTAGGAAGACTTACGAAACTTTAATAATGTTGTTGCTTGTTGTTGAGAATACGGCAAAGTGTTCGAGAGAGAGCTCTTTAAGGGAGATGCTTTCCTAGAAGACATTTTAAGGAAAACATGATTGCATTTACATTGCTTATGAGTTGTAATTACACAACTTAATGAGCTGTATTTACATTATTTATAGATACTCTGCGATGTGTGATTTTTCGTGGAACACCTGTGAAAGTTTAACTGCGTACGCTCAAGGTGAACACTTAGCAAAGTATGAGAAACTTTACTTTAAGTACAAAACAGAGATTTTCTAACTCATATTCTACATCCTTGTACGAAGTAAAGGAAGTATTGTAATAACGGAAATTTTCCGGTATCATATTTAAGCGACAATACCCATTTTGACCGCTCTCGAATCCATTTGAACAATGCTTTTGATTGATATCTATAAGTATGGACAGAACAAAGTACTGTTTTTCTTAAAAAGGATTGTGGAATGGATTCAGAACATATTTTTTCGTAATTCTGTGCGTACGTACGTATGTATGTATCTTGCATAATTCAAAAACCGAGTAAGCTCAAAATGTTGAAATTTTATATGTGGTAACTACTATAATATGTAATTGTACCCCTCCCATTTCGGTTGCAATCAGCCGCAACAATATAAACACCTACTCTTTTACTCGGCTTGGTGAGCTCAGTTTTTTAGTCTCATATATCGGTAAACTGAACATTTTGTGCTTTAAATGCGATTGAAGTATGTTATTCTTATGTTCGGGTAAATGTTTTCATGCCTTTAGATAATCTGAATGGAATAGTTGTAGAATTGTAACAATTTAAAAGTTTTTTAAGTGATACTAAGCCTAAAGGAGCCGCCATTTGTTTATATTTGAAACTCTTAGAATAGTGAATTAAGTGAGTTTATGAACCACCTTCAGTATCTTTTTGCCGAGTAGGACAAAAGTAATCTTTAGTTTACTATGTTTTTGATGTTTTTATGTCAAAAGTAATCTTTTAGTATTGTTCATTGAAACATGTGCCTTCTTGTTTATGGTCGAATGCTTGTTCTCGCGTAGAAACTCTAATTATAATTGTGAAAAAGTGTTTTTTAACTGTATGTAGCGTTTTATATTTTCCTGTATTTTGAAATTTTAATGAAGGTATTTTGACTTTATGTATTTTTGCCATTCCTATTGGCTAGAATTTATTTTTGTTGGAAATTGATCAAGAAAGTGTTTCTGAGCTATTTAAAATTAATTCAGAAGTACTTCCTTGATCAATAACTGGTGCAAAGTAAGGTCTTCGTAGAATTTTCTTTAACTTTTAACAGTGATTTTGGAAGATTAGAAAATGATAACAGCCTCAAAACACATGCACTGTGTACTTCTCATAACTATTTCATCTTTCTCTTTAATTCAAAATAGCTTACTTTTTCTAGGCTTTTTCTACATTTTTACAAACAGATATTAAACTCGATTTTTAGGTACTCTTACATTATTAAAAGTTTTGCTCCATATAAAAAAGGCACGCGTATCGAAAGCAGTGAGAGATGAACCGAATAGTTCTATTCTCCTCTTCTCTCATTTTTTTTTCTTTTCCCACCTCATAAACTTGGAAATACAGGAAACTTTCGCCGAGGTGAAATACCGATTAAAATACAAGAATGACGAAGGAATGGGAATGGGAGGCTTATTCTCGAAGGAATTTTCGTACAAGACATTCAAAAGAAAGCTAAATTGTAATTACGTTACACGTAAGGAAAACAGCAGAACTGCAGTATTTAGAGAGATTTTGAGTTCGGGTCAAACAATCGACATTCAACCATTAATAGTACGCAGCAAATGTTTTTAATTAAGACAGCAATTTAGCACTGCGTGAATTTCAATACTTGCAGTTCTGCAAATACTCCTTTTTTGAATATTTCTTCGATTGTTATTCATAAATACGATAACACCTCTTAAATTCATGTACCCCTTAGAACTGCATCATTTACAAAGACGTAAGTCCGGATCGAAGAAACTCATTCAGCGGTTAATGGTATGGAAGAAATGTTTGTAACTAAGAAAACCAATTTCTTACTGCCTGAATTTCAGTACTTAACGATTCTGAAAATTTTTGAGATTGCGATAAAACCTCTTAATAAGCCATAAGTGCTATAAAACCTCTTAATTTCATTTTCTCCTTAGAACTGCATCAATATTTCGAGCAAACATTTGGAGCAATTAAACGGGGAAAAATAATTTAGAATGTTTCTTTTACATGTTTGTTGAATAAACGCTATTTTTTATTTAGTAATTTCAAAAATGTAGGGTGCCCTGGTAAAGAAGTTTAAATAGATGTTTCGGAAGTTAAAATATCCTTTACATTTGCACTTTAAATTTAATAAAAGACAACATATGTACTAGAAGACGAAACTCCATCATTTCCAGTCATTTAGAATATCATAATCTAAAATTAAATTAAGGTAATGTAGTCTAAGACGATATACAAAATAGTCTACTTAAACTGGCTCAAATAATTAAATTCGCATGTTTAATGTTGGCGAGTAAAACGGCTAAAGCCGGAAAAAACTTCGTCAGAGCAGGTGCTAGTACGTAAACTGCAATCTTGGCTACCAGAATCTCTCACTCAGAAACATTCAAATATTCAAATTTGTACTCTGGGGAGAACTACCAAAAGAAGAAGTTATAGTAAAGGTTTAAATCAAATTAATTAGTTAATTAACATAAAATCCTATAAATATAAATTTTACTGCTCATTTGTTGCATATATCTTGCTCGGCAATGTCATATAAAACCTGAGGATTAGTTATTGTTATTAAAAGTTTGTAATGTTACTAACTACTTTGTTTATGCTTAATTTAGTAGATACCTTGTTGAATTATGAAGTGACTTATTGCTGAGTCCAAGTGTGTGAACGAAAAGTCCAGAGAAGGGGAGCTAAACTCAACTTATTATCTCAAGCTAGGAACTCCTTTATTGTCTTAAGCTACGAGCACAGATGGACCATTTCTCGGGCTTACATAAAGCGTCCAATTGGGCTTCAACTCAAGCTACAACAATCAGAAATTAAACTTAATGCTAAACTAAACTGAACTCAGTTGCACAAAATTATCTGTCATAGTTGGCTCTTAATTAAATTAACAGGCGGATATCAGCAGGCACGTACAATGCGGCCGAACGTAATTAGCTTTCAGCTACGAAGTAATCTGGTGTCGAACACAGTCCATTAAGGACTTCTAAGCTCTTCTGCTGAAATAAGCAAAACCTTCCTTTAAATACTCTTTCTACCCTTTTTACACATAATGGTTACTAAAAACAGTACTATTCCGTAAGGGCGGTGTCGCATAAAAATAAAGTAAAAATGAGAAGAAAACTATGCTACAACAACACGCCAAATATCGTAGCTTCAGTTTTCCATCTTTCGTTCGAAATATCTTCACAAATTAATTCTTTTGCCACATTTCACCATTTTTTTAATACGATAGACTACACAATTCGGAAATTACCTAATAGGGAAGAGGCTGCTGAAAGATTCATTCAGGTCAAAGGAATAATTCCTAACAAATGACTTTGTTCTTAAAAATAATTCCATGAAGTTAACTTTTGACTCAAACAAAGCTCCTGTATGGCGCTGTTACGTAAGTTCTTACTGTGAAATAAGACTATTGAGAGCCAAAACATGATTTGAAAGCTCTCGTCTATCTTTTCTCAGTGCCGTTCTTTTTATCTACCCGTGGTGTCAGAAATTGGCGTCGATGTCTATTGAATTTTGCCAACTTCAGTTAGAAATCAGCCATAATAGGAGAGTAGATTGGAATAACTACTTAAGGGAGCTATGTGGAAATAGATCGGTGTCTAGTAAAAGAAATAAAATCCGTGGAGCCAAAAAATCGTACAAATAGATGGAAGTCATTTTACAAAAAGATAAAACAACTTTGGATATTTTCTTTCGGAACAATTGATATTCGCGGGTTTATGCTGGGAAAGCAAAGAAAGTTTTCTGGTCGCTGTTCCCGATCGTTGTGCTACAACATTGATTACTCCCATTCAGGAAAATTTCGCGGTTGGCAATATAATATTTTCAGACTGCTGAAAAGGATATAAGAAAGAGGAATTAAGAAATGCAGAACATTTCACTGTAAATCACAATTATAATTTTGTAAACCCCGAAACCGAATGCCATACCCAAACTGTAGAATGACCGTTGGGCAGTGTTAAATAGAGAAATGAATTTCAGCGGGGCAATTCTCGCCACATGTAGAGTTATATTTGATAGAATTTATGTGATGCCGGTTATAATCAAGAAGTGAATTGTTTTTCTATAATATTGAATGATATATGTCATTTTATGTCACCTGTTTAGACTGATTTTTCTTTTGTTTTATTATTTTTTATTTTTGTGTTGAGTATTCTTTATGCCACCGTTTAGATTGATTTAGCTTTTGTTTTATTATTTTTTACTTCTGTGTAGAATATTCTTTATGCCACCTGTTTAGATTAGATTAAGTTGTTATTGTTATTCTTTATTTATGTGTAAAATACCTTAGATTAAAAAGTTAAAAAATTACTTTCTTTAAGAATTATTAAGTTACAAAACTGAGTTAGTATAAGTTATAACTATAAGTTACTACTTAATTTTTTAGAGAAGTAATTCTTTTTAGTCTTTTGAACTCTACTATTATTTTATAATTTTATACTTGGCAACAACTGGTGGCCGAAAAAAAAAGTGATGCATTTTTAACTGACACCGCTCTAACTGAGTAGTACCCAAAAAACTTAGGGAACAGTAGATGAGAAACGAGAATAGACAGTAAAGCATGTTTAAAAATTAAAATAACTGTTAGAAACTTAAAATGATCTCTACAAATTCGCAGATGTTTCTAACGGCGATGAGCGCACAATTTTCGGAACAGGTGAGACACGTGAGGGTTTTTTAATTGAACGAACACAATAATTATTTAATTATAAAATGTTAACTTGATCTGTCGATGTTTGCATAGTCAAGTAATAAACACCCAGCTTTTACTGTATTAAAAAAGAGTCTCGATTAAATATTTTTTTAATTTGATACTATAATTCGAATAGAAATACAATTTACATCACATAAGTGTAAATGTTTTCAACGCGAACCTTTAAGTTTCTTTTTATATTACTTTGTTCTCATTATTTTAATAATTAAAGATAAGTCCTCGTGAAGTGAGTCCGGCTTCTTTCATCCATTGGTGAAGCATTATTCTATACAATGCCTCAAAACGTATAGATTTCTTTAGTTTATGATATTATTTGATCTACACAAAATTTACTTTTTCTGGCTGTCCAGAATGTTTAGAACATCTTCCGTGTAATAAATAGCTGGTTGCTAAATTTGGACAAGGGAAGTATCTTTTTTACTGCCTCTGTTTAAATAAGTGTATTACAATTTCCTTACAAAAGAATGGATTAAAGTCATTGTACTTGTTTAATCTGGGTTCTTACACTATTTATTTTTGTTTCGAATTTATCTTTCGGCTTCTTCTGCAGGCACGGACAACAGGCGCGGTCGATCAATTTGAAATTTCATATAATCAATTATCCAACAAATGGAAATGTGCGGATTCTCGGGAGAAATTTGATTTTACTATTTGCGTAACAAATGCCTTCCTTTTTCGAATCTCTTTTTCAGATATTTTGTCCGTATAATCACAGCTATGTTTTCAATGATATTTTTAAAGTTAAAAAATAATTAAGTTTGATATGTGATTAAATTAATAAACTCAATAAGTTTGTTTCTTTTGATATCGCAATAAGAAAAGCTTGCATTTTCGTTCTGAATGATTTTCGTTAAATGAGTTGCCATTTTATAAATGTCTCTACCGTTTAGCTGAAGCTGTGATTGCGTTGATTAATTGCTGTTTCCATGACAACGAGAAATTAATAGCGTATCTATTTTTGTCGACACATAATTAATCAATGTAGCTGTATCATTCTCATCGTGTGTTTTCTTCATTGAGGTTTACTATTAAATACTAATTATTAATATTGCTGGTACATAACAGATAAATTTTAAAATATTACTATACATTTACAGTGTAGAAAAGATTTTAGAAGTTTGGTTTCAATTTTTAAGCAGTTTTAAGAAATTATCTTTTTACAGATTACAAATCATACAGCCGTATAAGAAAATAAAGAACTCCGTTAAAACTGCCGTATCCAAGGATGGTTTTGTTAAGACTTTACGATAAGAATTAAATTACGCGTCTTAGAAAAAGACGAAGGATTTTTTTTTTCAATTCGATAAATTTCTTTCAAGTCAGTATAAACAGAATAGATGTCTTTATTGAATTCGATAAACCGTTCAGTCAAATCAGTCAAAGTCACTTTCCAATAGACAACTCTAAAAGGATAAACAACTATTGGAAAAGAGAATTCAGTTGAAACATTTATGGTAAGTCTCTTAAGTCTCTAGTTTTTTCAGTTTTTTAAAAATATCTTTAGGACAGGTCTGAGTTGTGGTAATTTGATATTAAAGTTATCTTTATGTTGAGGCTTTCTGTATTTCTGCCCAATATAGCCATAAAATATAGACATAAAATTACAGGACATTAGTATTTCAATAGAAGATTCGAACTCCGGCGAATGGGCAGATTGCCCGAACATTTTCATGGACTTTCTGACACCTTACGTAAATATCAGCACGTTTCTCATGACAGGTTCTCCACTAAAGCAACCTTCCTTTCAGACATATGTCCTGATATGATCAAATAATCATAAAACGACATTCTGAAACATAATAGTAATTTTTTCGTTTGCCAAATTATAAAGTTTTCATATTTTCTCTGCGAGTGTAAGGAATTGTAATAATTCTTAACAGTAAATAATTATGATGGCTTCACATTTACCACTGATATCAATTCGCTGGACGCTGGAATTGACTCTTGCAAGAAAACTGACTTCATGTGTTTCCCCATGGGTAAGGAGAATGTGAGTCACTCTTTCTTTTAGAAAATTCTCCATGAAATATTGGGTTGGCAACTAAGTAATTGCGGATTTCACTCATAAATGGCTTCAGTTGAATTTCTAGGTTTGCAGACGTAGTACAAATGTAAAACACATTTTGTTATTTGATAGTTGGCCATTCAGCTGTGAATCAGTAAAAAAGGTTTTTGATCGGTTGCCTAGTTTTCCTTTGGCGTTCGTTGAAAAATGGAAAATCAAAAGGAACATTTTCGTCATATTTTGCTACTTTATTTCGGCAAACGGAAAAATGCATCGCAAGCTCATAAAAAGTTAGTTTATGGTGACGAAGCCTTAAAAGAACGGCAGTGTCAAAATTATTTTGCCAAATTTCGTTCTGGTGATTTTTCACTCAAAGATGAAAAACACTCTGGTCGTCCAGTTGAAGTTGATGACGACCTAATCAAAGCAATAATCGATTCGGATCATCGCAGTACAACACGTGAGATTTCAGACAAGCTTCACGTATCACATACATGCAATGAAAATCACTTAAAACAACTTGGCTATGTTCAAAAACTCGATACATGGGTTCCTCACGAACTGAAAGAAACGCATTTAACGCAAAGCATTAACAGCTGGGATTTGCTAAAGAAACATAATGAAAATGATCCATTTTTAAAACGACTGATAACTGGCGATGAAAAATGGGTTGTTTACAACAATATCAAGCGGAAAAGATCGTGGAGCAGGCCAGGTGAACCAACTCAAACAACATCAAAAGCTGATATTCATCAAAAGAAGGTTTTGTTATCAGTTTGGTGGGATTACAAAGGAATTGTCTACTTTGAACTCTTAACACCCAACCGAACGATCAGTTCTCATGTCTACATTGAACAACGAAATTAAACAATGCAGTTGAAGAAAAGCGGCCCGAATTGACAAATCGAAACGGTGATGCATTCCATCATGACAATGCAAGGCCACACACATCTTTGGTCACTCGGCAAAAATTCTTGGAGCCTGGTTGGGATGTTTTGCCACATCCACCATTTAGTTCTGACCTTGCACCATCTGTTTACTTTTTGTTTCGATCTTTACAAAACTCCTTGAATGGTAAAAATATCAATAATGATGATGATGTCAAATCGTACCTGATTCAGTTTTTTGCTAATAAAAACCAGAAGTTTTATGAACGTGGGATTATGATGCTGCCTGAAAGATGGCAAAAGGTCATTGATCAAAATGGGCAATACATTACAGAATAAAGTTATTTAGTTTACAGAATAAAGTTATTTAGTATCATGAAAAATTTGTCTTTGATTTTCTAAAAAAAATCCGCAATTACTTAGTTGCCAACCCAATATATAACTTATGGTCGAAATCGCTCGTGGATATTGCTATAATAAATTAAATAATTAATCATTTTTTAATGTTTGCCGTTAAATGAATTGCTATTTTATAAATGTTTCTACCGTTTAGCTGAAGCTGTTATTGCATTGTTTAATTGCTGTTACCATGACAACTAGAAATTAATTTCGTATCTATTTTTGTTGACTCATAATTAATCAATGTAGTACAGTGCAATTTAAAGAGGTTTTTTTCTATCGTTTCTGCTCAAAATTCTAAATTTCTGTCACTAGAAAGGCTTACTTGAGCAAGAACAGAGCTTTTTATGTAATATAGTACTAGATAAAATGAGACCAATATGTTAATTACAAAAATATTATGCTAGCGAGTGTTATCAGAAAAATATGACTTGTAATTCGATTTTCTTATTAGTAATAAGTCAAAGAATAAACCCTGGTAATTAAACATTTTAAAGATTTTTCATACAATATGCCCCTTTTTCATAAAAAGCTTAATGTGATTTTTTATTCAAAACTTCGATGGCAACAAGAAACATTTGAGTTCACTTGTTTCTCCGCCTTTTCTATCTGCATATATTTTCTTGCTAAAAACGAATATAAGGATCCCATCTGCAATACCTGTAGAATCTAACTCATTTACAACGACCATGAACGGACCGCGATATTTGCTCGTTATAACGTGTGCTCTTAAAACGATTTTCGTAACAAATCATGAAGATTACTACAGTCTTACTCTATCATAAATACTTCATTTATTTTTTTATTTCTGTACCATACAAAAGAAGCTGGTTACTTTGCTTTTAACTCTCTTATTGCGTACTTTCTGTGTTATTTTTCTTCTGAGAAAACTCACCCGAAAAACATCATCATTCCCCCTCCCCGGCTAAGAAAACATTTGAAGTTTTTCTGCTCAGTCAAAAGTCATTGACTATGCACCGGGCAGTTCAGCTTGAAGTTCTTCACATTCGCCGTTATCATCGTTGCTTTAATCATTGTTTCATCTGCTTTGGCTTGAATTTCAGCTATAGTATCCCCGGGAGTAGATATCTTGGAAGTAATAACATTGGCATCAACAGATGCATAATTTTCCAATTCTTCTCTACTTATTTGCAAATTCTACAAGTCGGCTACTTCCTTGGTGATTTGAAAATTCCCAATCCAACGTTACGGAATCAATTGCTAATGCACGTTGATGTAACTTTTTCACATGCATCATTCATTAGACGCATCGCTTCAAGTACGTTTACATTAGCATTTGAGGTTGTTCCTATTTTTTCTCTCATCAAAATTTTCAAGTACCGTATTTTTCGCCGTATAAGACGCACCCAATTTTAAAGGAGGCAAATCTAGAAAAAAAAGTTTATGAACCAAATTCTGTAGTAAAATATTTTATATCAACTGTATAAAGTTAACAGCAGGTTAAGTTATCCATGTTCCCAATCTGGCTCATTTCAAAGTTATTCTTCTTCTTCGCATCAATAACAAACTTATGAAAAGACAGAATCTTTGATTCGTATTCCTTTGGCATTTTTTGTGCAATTCTGGTTTTGGTGCGCATAGAAAGGCCAGATCTCTTCATAAATCTATAGCACCACGATGGTGATCCGGTGAAATTCTGAATGCCTTTCTCCACAGCAATGCGTTTGGCCTCATGGATTATCATTTTTGTTGAGACAGAAAGTCCATTTTGCCGGTGACGTGTGATCCACTCCTTTACTTCTACCTCTAACTCTGGCCACCTTGCAGTTGGTCCACGCAAGGTGTGCTTGCTTTTATGCAACTTTTGGAGCTGATCCTCCTGTTTCCTCCAATCTCTTATCATTTTCTCAGTTGGAGGTGGCCCAAAGTGTTTCTCCGCTGCTCTGTTTCCATGCTCTTTAGCAAATGTTATTACTTCCAGCTTGAAAGCAACTTTATATGCCAGTCTCTTCTGCTTAGACATCTTGATGGGGTGGTATAAAATATGATATAATTCATTCAGATATACCATACTACATATATCACAGCTCACAGCTATCCGCGCCTCCGCTTGCTCCCGATTGCTCCCGCACTGCTATTAGCTGAGCGCAGAGGCCCGTGCCTTCACCCACTCCCGTGCTGGCTTACGAGACTCTAAAAAGTGCACAAAGAGACCGTCCAAATACAGCGAGGCAGAGACCGTCCAAATAGAGTGCGAGGCAGAGCGGGGCTTCCTGGTCTCAGACGGCGCCAAGGCAGAGCGGCGCCATGGTGGGCTTTTGTATTTGCCGTATAAGACGCAGGCACTTTTTCCCCCGATTTTGGGGAGAAAACGTGCGTCTTATACGGCGAAAAATACGGTAATTATGAACGTTTGACTTAAAACTTTTGATAATCCCTTGGTCCATAGGCTGGATAACATGTGTAGAACTCCGTGGTAATGATTCAATCCTAATCACTCCCCAAGGTGAAAAAAGGCCATCGTCACATATCCTCAGAATTTGTTACTCATCATTAACTTTCAGTTGACTTTGGAATCTTAAAGAAATTTTTCCGAGGAAAGATTAGCTGAGTTGGTGTATGAAAGTCAATAGAAATTGTATGAATCACAAAATTATTGCTCCTTATAACCGGTGTTGGCTCGTTAAACGCGTGTTATGCTCCAATAGAATTAACATTATACCGCCCAAGTATGTTTAATTTATTCGTTAAATCCGGGTTCTTGCTAAATTAGGCCTCGTTATAAACGAGTTGTATTGTAATTTAATCTCCTACAATATTTCCACCAGTATCTTTATACGCAGCCAATTGTAACTTCAAAAGAAAATTACATGTAGATATACTCTCGATATAGACAAATCATACATAGATAAAATCTTGAGTCATATATATCACTCACCATGCTTATTATCCAGCAATTTTAATTACAAAATTGGCTTATGAAACTTATGCATGAAGCATTTCGCTTTCCAACGTTTTTGGTTTTGGGCCCCTTAGGTATTTGTAAAGAAAGGAATTAACAGTTAGCTAAAACAAATTACTCAGTTAATTCATTCTTAAATAATTTTGTTGTTATTAAAATAACAGCACGGTGACTCAAACCTAAACAAAATGGTGACAGCCTGCTCAAGGAGATGGCTCAGAAAGATGATGAGCTGAAATCGGTCAGTCGGACAGATGGCCAGCGGCCCAGCGATAAGAGCTGTAAACATTGTTAGGTACCCAAATAGGAATTGAAACTGTAAACTCTAGTAAGACTTCAAATAGGACTCTACTTCACATTCCAGTGGATTGGTTGACTGCGTGCAAGACTGTTTTGGCTTTTCCCACGTATAACATGGAAACATTCTAGTGACATCCCTTCTTTGAAGCGCATAGTTCTAATACGCTTTGCTATAGTACAATAATGGAATTAGCGATTATTATTAAAAGTAGCATATCAAATAGCACACAAAAAGGAATGTAATATCACAGATCTCTAGCGATAGAACGAGAGAACAGCTGAAAATTTGTAGTTCAACTCAGGTTCTATTCCAGGCCACCAGGCTGATTACATGGAAGTTCCTATGAACAGGAGGGAATTTCCTTTTGAATGTTCTCTACGTAGGAATCCTCACCATCAGGCATACTGCCTTCACGTGCTTAGCCACATATGCACAGTCCAACCCAATTCAGTCAATAGCAGTGTGAAGAATTCAGTGCTATTTTCAAGCATTTAATATGATATCTTAAAACGATACCTTTCGATTAATTTCACATTCGAGAGTTCAGAATCATAATATCTTTCCTGAAATGTATCTGTTAATTTTTTTTCCTTGTATAAATTAAAGGAAGTATCGTAATCGCCAAAAATTTCGGGTATAATATTTCAACGAAAATTTCCATTTCAACCGATTTCGAAACAATTTGAATGAACTTTTTGTGCGACATCTGTATGTAAGGGCAAAATAAAGGACAGTTTTTGTCAAAAAGGATTGTAAAATGGATTTAGAATGGATTCAGAAGGGACTTTTTCTTGACGTTTACACGTACGTACGTACATACGTATGTATGTATCTCGCATAACTCAGGAACAAGTAGCCGTAGAACGTGGGAATTTCGTATATAGGACTGCTATAACATGAAGTTGTATATCTCTCTTTTTTGTTGCAGTCGGTTGTACGAATCGTATAAAAATATATATCTATATATGTATGTTATTTTATGTTACCTGGCTCAGTGAACCCTAAGTATGTTTTAATTCTTATATGTTGATAAATTTTGCCTTTTCTGTTTAATAAATGATTGGATTATGTAGTTTTATATTCAGATTAAGGTTTTTATGCTTTTATTTATTTTGCATGCAATAGTTGTAGAATTATCAACAAAATAAAACTCGACGAGTTAAGCCTAACAAACAGTCATTCGTTTACATTTGAAACTCAGTAGAATAGTTAATTAAGTCAGTTTCTGCCACTTCAATGTCTTTTTGCCGAGTGGGACCAAAAGAAAACTTTCAGTTTTGTGGACCGAAAAAAATCTCTGCATTAATTGAATGAGAAATATACCTTTAATGAAACTCGAGGAAGTAATTTTAAATGAAATGCAGAAAAAAATTCTTGTAATTTAATAGATTATACAAAGGAGTCATGTGGTGTCTATAACAGATTTTTCGTAGATAATTTTGTACTCTTTCTGTTCTTTCATTCAAGGAAAATACCTCACATGCCTTGTTCCTTTAAGGAATTATGTTTGTTGAGCAGCATTTTTCTAAGCCTAAGAAAGATATATCTAAGTTTATAAGGGTAGCAGCTAAGTGCTTTCTTTCTGAAAGTGATTTATTTGTATCAATGTTTCCTCCGTCAGCATATTCTCTTTCTTCTTTCATTATTGGGAGAAAGGCAGGCAAGGGATTCTTTACGCAGAGAAATGCATCAGTCGTCCGCTACTCTTTTCCCATTCCGAGTTTAAATGGTTATTTTATTGATAATCTAACATAACAATATCAAAAGATAATAATCATTACGTTTATGGGGAATAAAATGGGTTTTAAATGATGATGAAGTTGCATTGAGGTTAATCTTTATCTAAGCTTCTTCCGTCTAATTATGGTATTTTTCTTGCAAAGTCGTTCTTACGGAAATGAGAATTGTATTTCATTGAAGGCTCGGGAAATTTTGCAATTCCTCTGAGCTTTCTTTTATTACTGTAATTAACATAACTAATAATTTAATACAGGAAATAAAATATTCCTAACTTATAACACAGATACAATCTATTGCTACTTTACTAAAAAGTACTATTTACTACTTAAAGTATCTAAAAATCCCCTTCGTAATATTTTCCTGTGTTAAGCAAAAGTACCCATTATACCATCAGGCATTAAATATTAAATTAATAATAATGCCGTTATTTCATGAACCATCTGCATATTCTAATAGACAGAAAGCATCGTATTATTTCCACTCATTAAATATTTAGTTTAAATGGACGTTGAAAATACTATTTAACGAGTTATTTAGACTTAATATATTTAATTTTAAAACCCACTTCTCCAGAAAGGCAATAAATATTAATTTAAAAATTATTCTCCATCTTTTCCATATTTAATCTTACTTTTATTACTCTCTAGCTTAGATATAAATTGCATAATTTGTAATGATCTTTGCTGAATACTCGAACTCATCCAGATACAATTTATTATGGCATGAAATAACAATGATCGCACATTTTATGACGGAATATATCTTTAAAAGGAATATATTCTCATTTAGAGTGAGAAAATACAAGAAATACAAATACAAGAAAGGAAGGAGAGATTTTGTAGAATAACTTGTAAAACTTTCGGGATCACAGGAAATTCAAGAAATCCGAATTCTGTGCAGGACTGTAAGAAATTTGTGACTTTTCCGGAAAACATGGTTTTTATTTTTGCTTTGTCTGATTTCTTCTTGGTATCAATCGTAACAATTCTTACATTTCCGTGATTTTAGTCGCAATTATTATACCCAGTTGATTATGTGATTAACCCTTATGATAAGAACAGAGTTCTGGAACATTGTGTGGATCTTCTAGGCTATGAATTCATCATGGCCAAAACGGAAGAACTTGTTCCTTTGCTCGGCAGTTGACCTCTGTGATTTCAAAAGTGAGGTATGGTTAAGACACCAGAATTTCGCCATAATTCGTGCACATATAATCACACCTCAATAACTGTGTAACTTTGCCCCATTTTTAACAGAGAACTACCCCATGGTGGTCCGAGGATCTCCCACTTCTCTTTCCATAGCTTCAATCACTGGAGGCGTTTCGGCTTTCTAAGCATTTTAATATTCCCTTGTTGCACAGACACTATATTCTTACAGGAATCCATGTCTCCTTTGGAATTTAAACACACGGAGCAATCGATTCAGCACTCAGAGTCACTAACCAATATAACTATCTATGTGGCAGACTCAAGCGTGACAATACGAGTTAGTCAGCTCGCTCCAAGTTTAGATTTCGATTATTGGCATTTCAAAAAGAGCGCACAAAGGCTATTTGCCTAAAACTCATTCATATTCACTTTATGCATATGAAAACACTGAAAGAACCAATGTGACTATCATATTCCTTTGGACTACTAAAAACGGCTCGAAGACAGACGCGAGTACACACCTTTTACTTTAATGTGTTTCTAAGGTTATTACTTTATTATTTTGTAAATTTCCTACAATTTTTAATATTCAATGGTAAATAAAGACAAGTGGAACTAAATTTTCGATATAACATTAAAAACATACATTTACATTCTTGGATGCAATTGTTTAAATATAAAGTTTTAGAGTTCCTAACATTTAGAATAGAAGAGAAACACGCCAATGTGACAATCAAAATCGCTGAAACAACCTTGTATTTGGCGTACATTTTCTAAAACACAAACACTCAATCGATTTCGATTACAATTTTAAAATTCCCTCCTCATTAGGAGAACAAAATATCTAGAAAGGGAAAGCAACCTCAGTAACGGCTTTTTTATATCCTCGGGTAGAACTACACGCGTGGAGGCAACGCCATCTATCGGCAAAAATAATAAACAAGAATTATGTTAATAGAATTTTAAAAGCGTTAGGAATGTTTAGTGAATGATTTTAACTCCAATCCAGTCCTTCCTAACGCTTTTAAAATTCTATTAACATATTTCTTGGTTATTAGTTTTGCCGATAGATGGCGTTGCCTCCTCGCGCGTGGTTCTACCCGAGGGTAAAAAAGCCGTTACTGAGGTTACTTTCCCTTTCTACGTATTTTGTTCTCCTGATGAGGAGGGACCTGTAGCTGCCCTCGAAATCGATTGAGTGTTTTAATAAATGTACGCCAAATACAAGCGATTTTGATTCCTAACTTTTAGTCTGTCAAATTGAGTGACGACGAACCTAGTGAACTGCTAAGCGAATAGTTAGTGAAGTCCAAGAAGAGAAACATAAACTCAAGAAGGGTTAATTATCTTGTATTTGCTCAAAATAAAATTAACAAACGCCCCCTTTCTTTGGGCGTACAACAAAGCCTCCACTTGGGCTTAAAATGTAAGAAATAGGAACTAATTGATGACTATATAAAGAGATTTAGCCGAAGCTAATATAGTTCTAAATTAGTTGGCCCGTATATTAAATTAGACATCAAACTATCAAAAGTCACGTAATAGGCCAAGCGTAGTAACAGCTTAGAGAGACGTAGCCCAAACGCAAACGCGTGCTTCTCTCAGGAATCCTCACTCTCTCTGCTGAAACCAGTTAAACTCAACTTTTAAACTATTCTTCTTCTCATTTGCATTTAATCCGATTCTAAAACCTCAGAAGAGATAGGAAAGAAGCATTAACTTAAAATAACTGTTGATTAAACTATACCTTACAAAGTATAAATTTGAGCATCATTTCTCCCCCTTTTTTGCGTTTGAAGAATTAGAAATACATTTTAAAATCTGAAATGTGCTTTCATGTAATCAAATTCATGTATAGTTCAACCTAGCTTCCGTCATTGCACATGTCTTTACTTGAAAAACAAGTACACTGAAATGATTCAAACAATATTTAGATCTAAGAGAGACTGAACTAATGATGACCTTATATCAAAATCTCAATTTATGATGATGGTAATTTTAATGGATACGGATATGAGTAATTATAGCAAAAAGTCTTTTATATTAGTTAATACAAAACGTATTCGGAAAATGCTAAAACAAATGTCTTCAAAATTGTTTCATAATTACTGGAATGTGAACTCAATATTTATATGTCTTGTGGTCAGGCAATATTAGCATGTAAAAGTTAAAAGTATTCAGTTATAAATACACTTTGTTCAGACTGGTAAATTCCTTTGTTTCGTGCTCGTTTAATGATATGTCGGACCATCAGTAAATTTCGAAATCCATTATACACCCTTTAACAAAAACATCGAAGCACCAAGAAGGACTTTTGCTATCGTGACGAAATTTGGTATGCGAAAATATTTTGATCGTGCATGCAAATGATCAAATTATCAAGGCAAATGAACAGGAATTGCAATCATAGCGCGCATTTACAGTGCGCAGTTTGCAAAGTATAAAACCAGTAACACAGTCGGAAAATTTATCCTTTTGTTGCTGCCTTTGTAATTCCGTAAAGACGCAACTAAAGATGTCATTACGACGATATCGAAGACGTTACAGACAACTACGACTTAGAACGCGGTCGCATTGTAGGGTTGCGTGAAGCTGGATGGTCATACCCAGCAATAGGCCGCCAACTGCAGAGTACAGACACTGCTGTACAAATATGTTGGCAGCAGTGGTTGCTGTTACAAGGAAATTGCCAATGAAATGAAGGCTCAGGAAGATAGGATTGTTCGCTAGGCCCCGAACCATCCCAACGGTATCATTGTCGAATATTCAACGTAATACAGCCCCGTCTATACCTCCCGTGGTAACGTCCACCATCTCACGGCGCTTGTCTGAGGCGGGGTTACGCTCACAGAAGCCTTTACAACATTTGTCTTTGATCTCACAACATCGGCGTAGTCGTCTGGAGTGGTGTCGCAGCCAATTATCATGGCTGCCATCGTATAGTGAGTGTTCAGCGATGAATCCGGCTTCGCTCTTGAAGCAGATGACCACCGTGTTCGTGTCTGGAGAGGATAGAGTCAGTGGTCACAATCAGCCTTTGTTTTACAAAGGCATATAGCCATAACCCCTGGTGTGATGGTGTGAGGCGCTATTTCTTATGACAGCAGGTCATCTTTAGTCATCCTGCGTACATCTTTAACACCTCAACGATATGTTGATACCATCCTGCGACCGGTTGCATTACCCTTCATGGCACGTCATCCTTGGCCCATTTTCGAGCAAAATAATGCCAGGCTACATACCGCTCGCATATATTTGGACTGTCTCCGTGCGGTTGATGCTCTTCCTTGGCCAACAAGGTCACCAGACCTTTCACCAATCGAGCATGTCTGGGACATGGTAGGCCGCCAGATTTGGGCGCCACAAAATATCACACATCTGGAGCGACAAGTGATGAATGCCTGGCAGAATGTGTCGCAGGATGACATTAGGAACCTCTACTACTCCTTGCCTTGACGAATTCAAGCATGTATTGCCTCCAGGGACGGTTAGACCAACTACTAATTTGAACACTCAATGGGTGATTGTGAGCCGTGAACAGGTACTAGAACCTTGATTTTTTTAATCATTTTATTATCTCTGTATGAGCTATACACATATACAATTTCAAAGGACCACTTCCTTCATGGTGCTTCGATCTTTTGCAAACGAGTGTATCTTGCAGCGTAAATAATGATCTCGCAACTGAAAATTCCAAATTATTATATTTAGAGAACTTCTCTTTAAAACTTCAAGACTTTACTAAATCGTAGGCATGCAAAACAATGCGCCATAAAAAACAGAGTGCGAAGGTTGCTATTTATATTTCTGGCCTTAAGACAAGGAAGTGTTGCAAGGCGACCGCCGCAGATGATTCCAAAGGAAAGTCTGATATTTTTTACCATAACTTCATCAAAACGTTTTGTCATCTTAGAGTGATTTGTGTTATTTATTGTAAACTGAAAAATTCATCTCGGGCAAAAAAGGAATTGACGTTTGAACATTTTTGAGCGATTATTTTTCATAATATTCGACGTGGATTATCAGGACAACAGTGCTTCGATAAACTTAATTCTTTATAACACGATAAACCATTATCCTACAGCACTGTAATAAATTGGTATAACGAATTCAATCGTGGTCGGCTTTCGCTCCAGGACAAATTCAGTTAAGGTTGTCCAAAATCGGTTGTTGTGTCCGAAAATATCGATGTTGCGTGTGATCTGATAAAGCAAGATCGTCATGTGACATGCCGTGAGACTGAGGCACCTATGAGCATTAATATGTCAAGCGTTACTAAGATTTTACATGAACATTTGGCCGTAAAAAGATTTGTTCGCTTTGGATCCCGGCTAATCCGGCAAACACTCAAAAGAAGACTCGCGTCGGTTGGTGCTTACCGATAAACACAAATGAACTGTCCAATACTTCCAAGTTATACATCTGTATATACATCAACCGTGTACGGTCCACTGCGTGGATATATACTTCCAATTACAAACAATATGTCAGATGGAGCAAGTATTCGTGTTTCGGTAATTTTAGATTAACAAGATCTGATGTGGCATAACATGGCTTCCTTGTGGGAACACATTTACACATTTTTCCTGTATTTCATTCAAGCGTATTTCCTCGAATTGTTTTTAGATATATTTCTCATTCAATTAATCAAGTTCTCAATTCACAGCAAGACAAAAATACTAAAAGCACAAAACATTCATTAAAAACTGTAGTTAAAAATCATTTTTTACAATTAAATTTAAGAGTTTTTACGCAAGCAATTCGGGCAGCAGGCAGGAAGACTGAAAGTGCACAAATTTGAGAGTTTAATGTTCTCTCCACTTGGCAAAAACTATTCTGAAGCTATTGCAGAATCTGACTAATTAATAATTAACTGAAATTATTCTGCTAAGAATTTCAAATGTAAACAAATGGCGAGTTCATTAGACTTAATAGTACTAAAACAATTTTTAAATTGTTCATAATTCTACAATTATTGCATGCTGATTAACTAAAGGCATAAAAACCTTAACCGTAACATAAGAGTAACATAATTTAATCACATTTTAAGCAAACAACGCACAGTTTACTGGCATATAAGAATAAAAAACTTACCTCACAAAGCTAGGTAACACAGTAGTTATGCATATATGCATATTTATATTTTTAGTGTGGCCGATTGTAAGCAAAGAGGGAGGTACACAGCTGCATGTTTGAGAGCAGTCCTATATATAAAATTTCAGCTTTCTGAACCTATTCGTTTTCGAGCTATGTGAGATATATTCCTACGTAAATACAGATATCATGAAAAGAAATATTTCTTCTAAATCTATTTTGGGAAAAGGATGCCTTTATTCTGTCAGTACGTACAGATTTCGCTCAAAAATATCGTTCAAATGGATTAGAGAGCTGTCGAAATGGATATTTTCATTGAAATATGATACTCGAAACCTTTAGAGGTTACAATACTTTCTTTACTTCGTACAAGCAAGTAAAAATCAGTTTTATAAAATTAACAAAACTTGACCTTAAATATGGTCGGCAGTTGCCCTTAGTTAAGTCTAGGATACGTTTTATACACATTACAAAAATTTAAAAACTTTAACTTGCCTACGACAAATATTCATCCAGACATTTGATTTAAAAATTTGTTACATCTAGAGTTTTTTTTTTGACTCTCTTTGAGGGGTAAATGAAAAAACAAATTAGCATAATTCGAGGTTGATTTTTTTTTCATATGTCATTCAGTGACATTCCTTCGTAATTTACTATTAGTCTACAACTAGTAAGCCCTTTTTTTTGGAGACTAGAATAAGCGAATACGTCAACTTGCAGGAATCTGAGGATAATGAATTGCATGAGGAAGAGAAAGAGAGGATTAAAAAGCAGAGTTTAAATCTAACTTTAAATGGTGTACATATATTTCAAGACTTGAATAAAGGATTAAACTAAGGTTAAAAAATAAATAAATAATACTAAACGTATATGGATTAATATTTTTTTTGCAACCTGGTTTGAATGCGTTCTGTTTCCTATTTCTGTTTGGTCACTGGCTAATGTTCCGTACCTGATAAGTAACAAATTATGTTGAAAATAAATTGTTTTCAAAAATTCGTTCAATATGATTAGTAATTCCTTAATGAGTGGATCGTATAGTGGTATTCTGAGTAAACGCGTTTGTTTTACACCCGGGAACGGCCGTTGGAAAATGGCTTTCAATGGTTATCAGGCTCCCTGTCAATTAAAAGATTTCATTCCAAGTTTATGGCATCATAATCAATGATATACCAAATATAGTCTCCAATATATCTAACATATCTTAACAAAAATAAAGGAAACACCAAATAAAAGGAAGAAATCACTTATCTCTAAAGGATTATCATTTATTCCGTTACCTTAAATTCTAACATATCAATTACAAGGAAAATAAGCAAATCAATCTGATCACATTTATTTTTATCTTTATCTTAGTTCTATCTTTATCTCTATTTTTATCTCCCGGGAGGAAAGGAAAGGAAGAAAAATAACCTTTTGTTCTTAATTACATAATTAAACCTTTATCAATACCAAAATTTTACATACATTACTCTCAAAGTATTGGCCAAGTTACAAAGAAAAAAGGAAGACATTTAATGTAGAAAAATTACCTTTTGTTCTTAATTTTATAATTAAACCTTTATCAATTCTAAAATTTTACATACATTACTCTTAAAGTATTGGCCAAGTTACAAAAATGTTATCGCAGTTAAGATTGATGATGTTAACGTAAGAAACGGATTATCAGAATCCTTGACAGTCTAACCATAACGGGCGCGATTTTTCAAAAGGGATATAAAATGGGAGAGCAATAAAGAAAAAAACTTATCTTAAATTACAGCATCACCCTGAGGCTTGGTCTCAGCAGGATACGGGTCCCTGGCACATCTCTTCCTTCGGCCCTCCGCTGGAATTCTCAGTAGAACACAACCAGGGTTCACGGCTCATCGGATTATCTTCCGAACACTCCTCGAACTGGCAGCAGGTGGTCAGGTTTGGTAGTTCAAGAGGACGATTCTTTTATTCTGAAGAGCAGAAATTCGGTGGACCCACGGCCTTGGGGTTTCAACCAAAAGTCACGAACTATCAAAAATACTGGCTCCCGTTAACTAGTAGTCTCATCTCCAAGTCGTTACTCCTCCTTCGGAGTTCCAGTCAAAAGTGACGAACATTCAAAAGTCTTCCCTCAGCTCTCCCAAAAATACAGGCTGCCAGAAAACGAGGATTTCGCTCACTTTCAAGACAAAAAATTCCAATTTTTCACCAAAACTGACGAAACAGTCAACTGCGCATGCGCGACCAGCCAAGATTCCAGTCAGAACGGTCTCTTTTCTTCGAAAATGTCCATTATCCTACCTAGAACGTGAAAACAGCAACCCTTTAAATCTTCTCACGTACACCGTTTTCCCACGACAACGAAAACAAAGAAAATCTTCTAGAACATTCTAAGATGATTCATCCTTACCCGAACAACAATGACACTGCAAAACTTCGTTCCTCACCAATCTTTCCACCCAAGAACAAACGCCATAATTAAATACAAGGATATAATATTGAAGCATTATATATAAATATTTCAAACAAAAAATATAAATATTACCAAACTAAAATATTAATACCTTAATTAGTAATTTAGATAATTAAATAGGATTCTGATTTTTCTAAATGAAGGAAATAATTAACTTGAACTCTTTTTTTTTTTGAATTAGCAAACAATCATCAACACAACATTTCCTACATAACAAATGTATCGTAAAGATGAGCCATTAAGTTAACAAAATATATCAACTGGGGAAATTAATCAAAACCTTCACTGTACACAATGTTTCGGGTAAAAGCATTGCTAAGCATCGATAAGCTGAGTGCATTTACGCCTCACACATTTTTCTGTTCACCTTTTGTTCACCATAAGCTGTTCTTTAAATTAGAAATTATTACCTTTTGTTGTCTTGAAAGAATTTTCACAGAAATAGTTTATATGTTTATAACTGCTAGAAGGATGTTTATAATATTAATATGCATTGTAGTTAAAGATCATGATATCAGAGTCGTATAGAAACACTTAATTGGTTTTCCTCTAGAAATTATTTTAATTCTTCATTTTTCTGTTTTTCTTTTATGTTATTAATATACTGCCTGCCAAGAGTAAAGTCACTCACACTTTGTAGAGCAAGATATTTTAATCTTTGTGAATATGTTCTGTTTTGCGGAAAATGTTTTCTGGATCATTATTTTTTCACAACAGTCTGTGTAGCAGCCACTTAATTTACTAATATTAGAAACCCTTTCTTAAACTGGTATTATATTTTTAGTTACGGACAAATTTAAATATTTTATTTTTTAATTTGTGCACGGCCCCTGAGCACCATCTCCAAATTTTAAATTAAAATATGTCAATTTTTTGTCTTACGAGAGTCGTACATTTCTGTTCAGTTTTTATAATGAGTATAATGAACTGGGAATCTCGAAGCAAAAAGAAAAAAAAAAAAAGAAAAGGTGTTACATTTCGCAATTTTTACAAAATTGAATTTTTCCCTTAGAAATGCGGTAATGGGAAATTTTTACTAATTTAAAGCATTTTTAATCGGACTATGTCTACGACCAGAAACATTCGAAAATTCGAAAAATGAATTATTATTTTATTATTTGAAAAATGATACCACATAAAAATTTTTATGTGAAGGATGTGCACAGCATCAGAATCGCTCTCTAATTAATAGTGCCTCTAATGTCTAAATGAGAAAAGCAGTGGATTTATTGGAGTGTGATAAATGAAAAATTGTAATGGCTCAGTCTACTGGAACTACAGCCTGTGCAAAGGCAAAACTTATGGGCTTCTGAGGTTCTGCTATTGAAGATAAATATCGGGAGTGGGAAATTACATTATCATAATCAATATGTTGCAAGGCATATCTTAATTTTATAACAGTTATTTTAATTTGGAGAACCTTCCCTATCAGTTCTTGATTCCGCTTACAACTCCCTGCCAGACTGCGTTTTTAGAATCGCAATGAATGCAAATGAGTTAGAAGAAGTATTTAAGGAAGGTTCAACTAACTTCAGTAGAGAATGTGCTAGGAAACCTTAGTTGCGCGTGTTGCCTTCGGGCTAACACTCTCTTGAAGCTGGTATGCTCAGCCGTATTATTACGTTCCTTTTGATATTCGCCGGCCAATTAATGGCCAATTAGGTTAGATATATATGTTTAGCTTCTGCTACGTCTTCTTTAGTTAGTTACAGTTTAGTTTCTTAATTCTGAGCTAAAACCCGAGTAGAGGCTTTCTGTAAGCCCGAGAAGGGGCCGATTGTTATTCTTATTTGAGTTGTATAAAAGGGCATTTTAACCTTTCTCATGTCTACAATTTAGTTGTTTGAACTCGGCGATAAGTCGCTACACATCCACTAGGTTCCTCGACGTTCATCATAAACAAAAAGAGTGAGGAACCCCAGAAGATATGCGGGGATTTTTTTAATTGACTTAACAGTTAATTTTATTTTGAAGCGACCTTTCCTATTGCTCTTACTTTCAACCCACACTTTATTGCCAAATGCCTGAATAACTTTAGACAAAGCGTGTTCTGCCTTTCGGCCATGTGTTTCGCTGATATTTGAGCTTGCTATTTTACGGCCGTGCATATTAATTGCGGCTTTTTCTATGTCGGGGGAAGGACTAAGAGCCAGCAGGCGTTAAGATTCTCTGTGCAGCTTTGACTAATTACTTAAATTAGGCTGAGTTTTGTAAGCACCAGAAATGCCGACTCTAAATACTTTTCTTGAGTTGCATGAAAGGGTCTTTTCAACCTTGATATGCCTTGTCATTGATAGAGTTAAAATCAGCGAATAGTCACTTTAGAATTCAAATGAAGATCTAGCCAAGCAAGAGTAGCTTTATATTAGCTATTCTTACAACTATTATATTGTTACTGATTTCATATTTATTTGGATACTTAATTAGAATTATAATTAAAATTGCTTTATTTTAACATGCAACGCAGACGATTTTTGAAGAGAAAGCTACGTCGGAAAAATAAAAATAAAAGAGCGCGTGCATTTAATATTTAGTAAATAAATATCTCGTAATTACTGTTGCCATCCAAAAAAAATCTAGAAAAATCGAGATTGTTCTTGTGAGTAATTCAAAAGCTTATAAAAGCCGATTTAAAACACCTCATCTCAGTTGTTGTTGTAGTTGTAGCTGTTTAAAGAGAACTGCTGTTTGTTTACTTTATGCTGCAGCGATTTCGCTAGAATTAGTTTATGTGTTTTGAATTGAGTTTTGCTAAACGTTTGTGATATTGTGACATTGTGCGAATATCTCTGAAGAAGTATTTCAGCATTTTGATTTATTTCTTGTGGAAAGAATAAATTTTTGTTAAACTTTTTAACGACTTGTGCATTAAATCTATAACGAACCCCGACGCACGCTACAATATACGTAAAAATACATTTTTCTTTTGATAATCTTCTGTATTTTGCAAACTGAATATATGAATGTGTTGGTAAATAATGCTCATAAAAGTAAAGAAATATTATATGAAATTATTTGATATTTACAGCTAATAAACAACATTGTCTTACCAAAAGCTGGACAAATATATGTAAAGAAAGCGAACGAATTAATTCTATTGCAATAGAAAAGTAAGTAATCAATTTTGTGGGAAATAATGCATACTTTGTATTATTCATGCTGCCAAATGTTTCACATTTGTATGAGAGTACTTAAACCAGTATTAAACACCTCAGTAAAAAACTTCTGGCAACAAAACGGACTTTTTGTTTCATTTTCTATAGGTTCCATTTGTCAATGATCAAGCACATCGGCTTTCATTTTTTATTTATTTACTTTTTAAATGTCTCCGATTCAGCAGGGGATACAATGATAGTCTTCTAACGACATTCTTCTTTAAATTGAATATTATTTTTCATACCTTTATACAGAAACACGCAGATTTATCAAAGACATTTTTTTCTTTTTATAGCTGGGAAAGGGAGGTTTTTTCTATAATACAATGCCGGGCGTAGTTATATTTATGCAGGGCTACGAAAAGATAAAACTGCTTTTCCCTCAATTGTTTATGCATGACCTTTCGGAGGGAACAGTAAATAAACAAAGAATAAAATAAAATAAAGAATAGCGCGTCGCAAAGTCTACGCGCTTCCCCTCCTTCTTATTCTGTCAGAAGGAGTAAAAAAGGCAAAAGAAATTGTCCCCAAATGGTAAAATCAATAAGCCATGGGATTTAAGATCCAGCCCATCTTAGCTTCGGCAAAAGACGAAATAGAAAATTTCTTTCTTTCTTCTTTTTTTCTTTCTACAATTCACTTTGTGCTCCTGCTCCCCAGGATGGGCCACGATTGTCGCTGCAAGGAGTCCTCCTTGAAGAATATACGGCTTTTGTAAATAAAACTCGGTTTTGTGTTTTGAAGTAAATAAATTTTTTCAGCTTCATTTCTATTATCCGAGGACTTCGGACCGAGGCTTCATTTGGAAGTTCAGTGCCTTCATTTATATGATAATTTATGCTATTAAATCAATGCTGGACCCGAATGTGAGGTCCCGGATGTAGTTGTATAAATGTCTCTCTTCTGCGAGTTGGTGGTTTCAGAATTGGAATAATTTTTCGTTGATTCCAAGCTATTTTCCATAGTTATTCATTCTCCATTTGCTGTTAATAAAAGAGAAGTGAAATATTGCTGGAAATTTTGTTTACCAAAGTGAATAAAGCTTACGAAAGCGCGGTACTTCGAAAGCAGAATCTTGTTTGCTTCAAAGTATAGGCAGAAGCTTTATTCGTCGTTATTTTCTTTTCCTTTTAGAATATATTCATATTCTATTTTTTCAATGTAAACAGCCTTTTGTATAACAGCGCAGAAATTGAGCAGCTAGAATTGTAAGTTCAAATGTTTTCGTATCAAAAGAATAATTTCAATGTTCCATATTTTAAAAGTTCCGTTCTTTTTATCTGTAGAAAAATTTGAATATGCTTTTGATTTGTAATGCTGTCTACATATAGCTGTTTATTTAAAAACTGAATATTACTATTCTACATATTACCTTTCTTGCGTAGAGATTCAAGAGAAATAGAAAAGGTTTCTTTATTCATTCGGAATTTCTGAGAGAGCGAAGAGTATCCAGAAATATTTTTTTTCCGCTGTTTGCGATAGAAACTTAAAATACGCAAACCTAAGTGCGAAACCACTTTATTATAGAAACATATTTTATTTCACAGATCGTTTTTGTATATTTCTGAAATCATTTTCCAGTATCGGAAATCCAAAGACAGTATTACCATTAAATTAATAAATATTACCTGTTTTGATGGAGTGTAAGTTTCTAAGGGTAGGTCATTTTATTTCTTTTAACGAATAATTTTATTTCATTACAAAAATGTGCTATTGTTGTGAAATTTGCCTCCCTTCTTTGCGACTACGCTGAGCAGATAAAGGTAAAGTGTATAATTTCGCGGTAGAAAATGAGCATGTGGGCGAAAACTGTGTATGCTCTCGATGTAGGTGAAGGCTGTGCGTCCTCTCGATGCAGGTGCAGATTATGTGTCTTCCAGAAGTGGGAGAAGACTACGCGTTCTCTCGATGTACGTAAAGTCTATGTAGCCTCTCGATGTAGGTGAAGGTGTGTCCTCCGTAAGTGGGAGAAGGCTATGTGTCCTCCTTAAGAAGAAGAAGAGTATTTGTCCTACCGATGTAGGTGAAGACTGTGTATCCTGTCGATGCAGGTGAAGATGCGTGTCCTCCATAAGTGGGAGAAGACTGTGTTCTCCAGATGTAGGTGAAGACAGTGTATCCTCCGGATGCAGGTGAAGATTGTGTTTTCTAGAAGTGGGAGAAGACTACGTGTCCTCCCAGTGTATATGAAGACTGTGTAAGCTCTCGATGTAGGTGAAGATGTGTGTCCTCCATAAGTCGTAGAAGACTATGTGTCCTCTCGATGCAGGTGAAGATGAGTGTCCTCTATAAACGGGAGAAAACTATGTGTCCTCCTGATGTGGGTGAAGACTGTGTACCCTCTCGATGTAGGTGAAGATGTGTGTCCTCTATAATTGGGAGAAGATTATATGTCCTTCCGATGTAGGTGAAGACTGTATCCTCTCGATGCAGGTGAAGATGTGTGTCCTCCATAAGTGGGAGACTGTGTCCTCCTGAAGTAGGTGAAGACTATGTATCATCTCGATGCAGGTGAAGATGTGTGTTTTCCCGATGTACATAAAGACTGCGTATCCTCTCCATGTAGCTGAAGATGCGTGTCCTCTGTAAGTGGTAGAAGACTACGTGTTCTCCCGATGTAGGTGAAGACTATATCCTGCCGATGCAGGTGAAGATGTGTGTCCTCCATTAGTGGGAGAAGATATGTGTCCTGCCGATGTACCTCATCGACGTGGTCAACAGCCGTCAATCATTTCGTGGTGTGAGCTCTACGTATCATCAAAGATGCTCTAGGACATTTGCATCTGATGAAAAATCCCAAATAAAAACTTCACATAAAGCTCATACTATTGTATAATGACCAATGACAACATGTACATTATATTGTTGTTCGAGCATACTAAGTACATGTATAGTGTTGTAAATTATGTAAATATTGAAGATTATAAGTAATTAGGTTTCCATGTATGTAAAAATTTGTAAAGTCTATTATAGATTTTTAAGCCAAGAAACTAAAGAAATCAGGATGCTTTCATCGGGATTCTATCTCTCGACTTCCGACTGCTAACTGAACTTTTAATTAAACACGAGCGCATATGACAAGGAGGAAGAAAATACCTTATAGTCTGTGCACTTAAATAACCGCTGTGTAGGAAGATAGCGAATAGCCAAATATTATTGGTGAAAAATTATCAGGTACCACATTTTAGTTCAGACGCCATTTGTAAACACTTTATAATTTTTTTAAAGCGAAGAATCATGAAGAATTAGTAGTGCCCTGACTGGAATACGAACTCAGCATCTTTTGGTTTCTAGTCGAATTTGCTTCCAATTACAAACACGAGGGCGCGCAGTCAAAAAGAAGAAAATACCTTACAAGTCATTTAACAAGATTCCGTATGATTGTTGTGAATGTCCGCGGCTGTAATATTTATATAAACAGATCACTGTTTAGGTGCTTATTAAAACGAATACAATAAACCAACTTTAATAGCCAAAAACGTTTTTCAGACAAAAAACAGTCTCTGCCCCAGTTCTATTAGACGATTACAACGAAGTAGGGAAATAATAATTTTCACTAAGCTACTTTGAGTCCACCAGAGAGTAAAAATTTTTTGGGTGTATGAGAAGTGACAGCAAAATATAGCTCAGATATTTAGCGCTTTGGGAAAATTAAATTAAGTTATATCATTGTGACTGAAAACGAAAGTGTGTGCGAAACCATCTATTTTGTAAGTGCATTTATCATTAATGACGAGGATAAAACACACTCCAAATCTTCTACTTATTAGTACAGAAATTGAGAAGTGATTATAAACTCTTATTTAGGAGAATAAGCGTATTTTTATTCCAGCAGTGTCTGCATGTTGTTTAGAATTTAAGACATTTATATAATTGAGTTTCCGAGCATACCTGAGTTTCTGCTCAAAGCTCTAATCCCAGTTGAATCAAATCTTTTGCGATAACAAATATAAATTAGTGTAATCTTTTAATCCGAGCGTTTTTTTCGAATTTTACGATCATGAATTAAGCATTTTTGATATATTTCGGTGAAAGTTTATGAAATATAACTAAAGCATTTCTTTAAAATTTAAGAGAATTTATCGAATGATTCCTTTACCATTTCTCTGGCATGGCTGGATAAACTTCGTTTTCTCCAAATCTACCATGACGTTCCATTATATTGCATTTTGAAAATAAAATCAAATTTTTCACTCTATAAATGAAGGTATAAATGTCGTATAAGTGAATTTAGGTTTCTTTGTAAACTTTTAAAAATAACAGTCGTTTTCCGTAGCTTCAGTTATAAGGTATATTCTCCCATCTTCAGCATGCCTTTGTGGTGTAACGGTAGCACACTCCTTCGACACGTCCAGGTTCGAGTCCCGGCGAGGGTACTACATATTGTTCACGTCTTCCGCTTCAAAAAAAAAAGTAATGACTCTACAGTGGCGCCCGAACTACAAAAGATGGGGGATGATGATTCTTCACCATCAGGATTTGGCGAGTGGGTTCCCTATTTTCCAGTCGCCTTTTAAAAGGAGGAGTGTACAAGGTATTTTCTTCCTCTTTTCTGCATGACTTCGTGGCGTAATGGTAGTACACAGGGCGCGTATACGAGAAGTTTAGGTTTTAATCCCGGCGAGTTCATTGTTCAAGTCTCCCGCTTCAAAACAAACTTCAAAACAAATGTATCTGCACAGTAAATAATAAATATAATATGAGCTCTTATTGTTTGCGATCTTATTGTCTTCGTCAAGTCTCTTGTTTCATGCGTTTAGTATGGACAAAAGGAAAGATGGTTATGATGTTCTCGGAAATGAAGATAAGGATAAACATTAAAAATCTCTACGGTATGCAATAATTAACATTAACTATTTCCTGTTTTTGTCATGTAATGTTCTTTAACCACTATTATGAAGGTATGCTCTTTATCACTGGTACGATTATATGATCTTTAGAGTAAATGATCCTCACATAATACTGTACATATGTACATTAATGAATATTAAATCAAATATGGTTGTTTTAAACATTTTACCAATAAATACTGCTCCGCGGTAATTCATCTGGAATATTATTAAATAACCATTTATAAAGTACTTTTTCCCTGCATTCCGCATGCCTTCGTGGTGTAATTGGAAACATACTCGAGGAGCATTCGAGAGTCCAGAGTTCGAATCCCGGTGAGGGCATTGCTCATGTTTCACGTCTCTTGCTTTAAAAAAAACCCACGCCTAATGACTCTACATAGTAATTGTTTACTACAGGAGAGGCTTGTTGTATAGTTCTGGTTATACGACATATCTCTGGCTATATAAAAAAATTCTGAGTATATTTCATGATTTTAGGCTATGCTTCAAGAAAAAACTGTTATAACGTAAATTTATGGGGCACTATAAATATTCGGCGAGCAGGAAATCCTCGAGAGATTAGTGGTAGGGGAAGATGGGTGGAAGAGCCTCGAAATTGTTCAACAGAGGTCCGCCTCATAAAAACTGGGACAGGAACAGAGCGAAGTCGTACTGTCACTTAGTTGGTGCTTAAGGCTGTTGCCAACGACAGACGCAGTCTTGCACTCCTTGCCATGCTGAATATTGTGTGATTGTTGTGATGTTACTGTCTGACAAGTGAGACACGTTACAACACACAATAGATGATCGCTTAGATAGGTTGTGTTGCTATATACTTTGCGGTACGGAGTAAGCTTTGATTATTCTCGGGCGTAAAAATTTGGATTTCGTTGAAGTCACCAAAGTTTGAATTTATATAAATCTGATTTAAAATTTACAATGTAGATAAAACAAATATCTTAATTGATGCTACCTCTTAGAAAAATAACCTCCCTTTTTTCTACGTTGCTAAAACCAAGAAGAGTAAAAATTCGATTCGCTTTTAAGAATACATTTGCGCGCTACGTTCTTGTAGAGATATCCTTAATAATAAAACCAGGTGAACAGGAAAGCTTTGAAATTTTATTGAAATATATGATAGCTCATACAACAATATAAACTGCTGTAAGCTGGCCAAGTTTTTAAAAAAAGTAGTAGGGCAAATTCTCCTTATTGTACAAGCAATATCGCAAATCACCAAGGCCTTATTAAAGCGAAGTCTAAGGCAGTTATCAATGATCAGGAATTGAATTCTAAATGTGGCCACGTTATTGATGGAAATTGCTGCTAAAACTCCTCAGGAAGTGCTGACTAGCCGTCGAGAGTCGTTGAACACTGGTCCATGTTTCGAATCCTGGAGAATGCCCTGGCTGCATAGGCGTTTTCGAGTTTTTCTCTATGTGTAACGTGTATAGCAGCCAGTTTCTCTTAAAAATTCTCCACGAAGGCATTCCCTTCTTTAAGCAGATAGCTTTTGCGTGCTCTGTCACAGCCAAATAAACCAAATCTAAGAAGGCTTTAAGGCAATTTCTCCCTCCTTCCAGGATGTCTTCGTGATGTAACCGTAGCACACTCGACGAGTATTCGAGAGGCCAGGTTCGAGTCACGGCGAGAGCACAGCACATTCTTCCTGTCTCTGCTTCAGAATCTCTAATGACTCATGATTATTATAAAAGATTTTGCATATATTTTTGGTGATATTTCAGCTTTTCTTGCTGTTCAGTTTTCAATCAATTCAGAATTAAAGGATCTATGATAGGATGAACAAAATATACATACATATGAAAACAGAAAACGCGTTCACAAATTTGATTAAATGCAGAAGTATAATACAGTACCCAAAGTATAATACCCTAGTACACAAAAAATAAAATCCAATATAGTTATGCAAGCGCAAATAACTCCTAAATTACAAACAGATGAACAACAATTTATAAAAAATGTTACAACAAAATTGAATGCAGATATATTTTATCTCTCTCTTTTGCAGGTGTATTATGTAATTGGCCTACTTTTACTTGAAATCTTTCAGAAAAAAGTCCCTCATGGAGATTTCACTGCTCTGTCTCTTTAAAGAAATGTCATTTAAATTCAACACAGTAAATATTCTTGTTATAAAAAAGAATCTTACATTTCTGTATGCACATGTCTGTTGCTATAACAAAGAATGATAAAGCAAGAAAAATACCTGAGGAGATGCAGTGAGAGATATTAATACTAACTGTAATATATTATTAACGTATAAATATGTAAGCATTCTTTCTCGAGTAATATCAATGAGTATCAAGACACAATTTTATTTTTTAGGTGCTTTTAAGTACATGTTAGCACATCTGAATATATATCCTTCACTTGTTGGAAGCCATTATTAATGTTTGAAATGATACGTGAAGATATATTATTTATAAACTCAGCTTTTCCTACTTCTTTAAACCGCATATACTTCAAAAGGAATCACCGTTTTAATTATTTAAATGCAAATACGTATCTGATCATAAGATGATGTGGAGCTACATTTGGAAATTCACACTGAAAAGATGAATTAAAAGAAATGTAAATAAATACCTCGGAAAATTTAGCGTTCAAAGTGGAGTTAATATTTAATATGTACTGATAGAAATTATTTCACTTTTAATTTAATCACATTTTGTAAATAATAGCTTACACAGGCATATAAAATATTCAGAACTTTTTGAAAAACTTAGTAAACACAGTACTTTTACGTCCGTACGATAAAGATAAAAACCGCTGATGCATTTGTAATAAGACAGGCTTCATAAACATAAAAGTACAAAATATGCATAATGTTTATTAATTATTTACTAATAAATAGCAAAGGGGGAAATCAAACTATATACCATATATCAAAACAGCTCTAGAATTGCCAAGCTTCTGTTACTAATTAACTCAGAATCACTATTGCCAGATTGTGAAATTTTTCTCATATTTGTTACTTATGACAAACCTTTTTTTCCTGATCCCAAATGGAAGGCACTTGCCTGTAACGGCATTGGCCACTCCTAAAGCTCCTAAAGCCAGACGAGGTGGTCATTTTATTCCGGAGGCACCTTATAAGCGGCCACTGTTACCTCCTATGAAGGGATAGTTTATATCCATGCCTTCTACGGAACTCGAACCCGGTCCCTTCTGTATCGCAGTTAGGCTCCCCTAACTACTATACCGTCTGGACGAGCTTATGGCAAACCCGTGCTACTGCAATTTATTTCTGTAAAATTCTGAGAATATTTCAGCTATTCTATCAATTCTTCGTACTACGTTTTGCTCCTTAAAGTTTTCAATATATCATAAAATTCGTATATGCTAATATAGTGTATCCATTGAAATCAATTTATAATTAAAAGTAATAATTTTAAGCTTAAATAAAAAAAGTAATTAGCAATTCTACGATCTTACCCTAAGAGGGCATGTGCATTCGATACCAGCACTAATAGTTGGTATTTTCATATATTTCAGTGATCACTTCGCTTAATAAGTTGGTGACCTATGATTAGTATTCCAAAGTTTATTCTGACTATACTCTAGTTTAACTAATAAAACGTGAACTATGACTAACATGAAAAATTCAGCGCCATCTTTCAAAATGATTGCCTTAAAATAACCACGTTTGAGAACGAGTTAGAGAGAATGAAACTACTCCTAGTTATAAAAATATGAACTGAGGATATATAAAGCTCATTTAATGAAGTCGAATGCTTCTTGAAAGTATACACTTTACGTCTGAAAACGGATAGGATATTCTAAAAAAAACTTATTGAATGATTATAACAATTGATATATATGTTACCGTTAAAATATATAATGCAGTTATTTCATAGAATACCTAGTTATTCCATGAAATAACAGATCGTATCCGTTAAAATGTGTAATATGTTAATAATTTGACACTTTAACTAGTTATTCTATGAAATAACTAGGTATTCTATAAATAAACTAATGGTAGACAATTAAAATGAAAAAGAAGCAATTTATCTAATTTATGCAGCGTATAAATAGTATTTACGGAAATGTACCATAAAATCATTTGTTACAACAAGGATTACTAAAATGACACTTGGAATTACAAAGAACATTATTTCTAAAACAAAAACATTTTTGTTGACAGACTGGGTTTTACACGAACATTCCATATTGTTAAACGAAACGTAAATGTGCCTTATACTAAAAAGCGAGATATATGATATAGATTATTTTACACTTTAACGGGCTGCAGATCGTTATTCTATGAAATAACTAGTTAAACCATGAAATACAAGAGAGTTTTACACTTTAACGGACACGATCAGTTATTTCATGGAATAACTAGGTATTCTATAAAATAACGGATTTCATACTTTAACGGTAACATATACATTCTAAATGAAATAGCCAAAGTTTAGAAGCTAAAACGTGAAAGTCATAACCAAAATTACTACTGCGTTGTATCCGCATAAATTCAAGACAACATTTTTACAGGTTTTACCAAATGTGTAAAGAACCATTCTTGTAAAGTAACATGTAAGTCATGCCGTAGAAAAATTCAATATAACGTTTTAAGCATCACTTATTTATTTAGCATGTAATCAGTTACGTTTCTTTTTACTGTGGTAATAATTCCAGCAATAATGAACTATAGAATTTTAAAAACAAAACAAAGGAACACAAAAATCAAAAAATAAAAGAATAATACATATATAACTTAAAAAATTAAAATAAAACAATTGCAAATCTTATAATCGAGCTACGTCGTTATTGTGTATAGGGCTATTTAAAATGTTTTCATTTAAATCATGGACCAGATTGTGTTGCATTATAGAACAGCTCCGTGAAAATTTCTCACTAGCAGTTTTATTGCTTGAACGGTATCTTCTTAAATCAGTTCTAATGATCAGATATAGGTGTTTGGCTCTCACACATCATATATATAAAATTCATTCTCTCAATTGTAATATTGCTAAGAACTAAATAATAGACATATCTTGGAAATCGAAGTAACACCAGTTTTTTAAATAACATACCAAACTAAGGATGTCACATTTTGTTAGCGATCAGAATCGGAAGATGTGAAATATATTCTTCAATCAGAAAAGAATACTAACTGGAAAGCATCAACAGTTTAAGTAAAGCAAGGAACAACTAATAAAAATATAAACTTGCCATTTCAAAATAACTAGAACATAGTTACAGTTCAAAAATGAGAAAAAACCTAACAAGAGATATAAATAAATTAAATGAAAAATAATAACATAAATTAACTGAAAATCAGTTGGAAAAAAATAGAAAATTTACAATATAATTTAATGGTTTTGGTTACGACTGTTATAACAAGACTAACTTTGTAATGACGTCAGAGGTCACGGGAACATACTAACCTGTGACGTCATAAAACATATGATCTTTGATATGACGTGTTACGTTCGCTATTTTTCGATTCTTCTCTTGCTACTTTAACTCAAAAATGTCTGGCAGAACTGCTCAAAATACTGATAACGTTCATATTAAATTTCAAGAGCCTAGCACTCGTTCTGCGGTGGTATATATGTGCATTTAGAATATTCTGCACATCATGATAATGTCACAACCGTGATTTTACTGCGTATGCCTTTAAGCGTACAATACTGCTATTTTTTAACTGGTCCATTATCTACCGTAAAATGCATGCTGCGCATACTGCATTTAGGATAATCATCTAGCTCATGAGTAAACATCCGATTCATCATTTGAAACATTAAGATCATCATTACTTGACCTTCGGATATCCAAACTTTCAGCAGTCCCGATCCCTTTCTCCTTGCTGGGCGAAGTAAAACCAAGTTTGCTATGTTTTGATTTTTCGAAAAGTGAGTACTGTCGTAAGGATTTTAAGTTCACTAGCGTTTATTTTATTTTAAAACTGTACTATCATCTCTTATTTTCCAGAATTAACGTGAATATGTTTATGCAAATTGTACTTGATAACGCTTACGTATTTAAGTTGTGTCTGTTTTCCAAGAGAGTGGAAGAAGGAAGGAAAGACAGCCCTCTTGCTACGAGTCTTCACATGAGCTTGCCATCCGTTACTGTACGCCTTTAAGGCAAGAGGTTAACCTTCTTGAAAGTTAAAGACGTGTTGTAGTTTTCTGCAGTTTGCGTACTACAAACATAGTCATTTAAAAGGCCAGTCTTAGTGCTAGTCATCTGTGTAAATATTAAAAGTAGCTCTTATTTAAATTTTAGTTAGTTAGTAGTCTTATATTCTTTTACACTCGGACCACAAGTGGTTGATCTTTGTATCCCGAAGTTCGGGAGCGTATGTAAAATCGATAAGCAAATAAAGGGTAATTTGAACCCTCCTCATCTTTGTTGTATCTTCTACACACGCATGAACATAACTTTTAGTAAGCTCCCTGTTCCTGCTCAGGACTACAGTTATGTTTTCAAAATCAACTATAGAATCTACAGAAGTCTTGATACTGTTTTTTCATTAAACTTGTAAAATTATGTTGCGACAAAACAAAATTTATAGCCTTAATCATACCTTGGAACCTGGGGGGGGTGAAGAATATATAGAATCCGGAAGCAACGCTTATCACTGAACGTCTGGGAAAATGTTGCGGCTGGCAAAAAGTAAGATTTTAAATTTATCATCGCGTGCCCTTCAGCATAGCCAGTTTCTCAATAGTTGACAGTCTACAAAATATAACTTCTTGAAATTAATTTTCATGTTTAATTAGCCTGTTACTGATTAAAAAATATAAATAAGAGCGATTTAAAAGTTATAGACGTAAGATTTTACTATTTACATACTTATTTTCTTTTTGTTAACATATCTAATTTGTATAAATAAACGTATAATACGTCTAACAGATACTTTTATGATCATTTTAAACTGTAATTGCAGAAATTATTTCGAATGCCATTTTAGTACATAGGTATATCATCCTTTGAATTTTTAAATTGTTATGATGTTTTTGATTTTAATTTTCCAAATTTGTAATTTTTTCAGTTTTTTATGCCCGATTTTATTTTTTTTACATTAGACCGTAATTAGAAGTTCCTTTTGAAATACAATTTTGTTTGCATTTGTTCTACTGAATTTAATGACACATAAAATACATTAATAGTTTGACAAGTGGAAAAATTTATAAAAAGAGTTTAAGCCTTTGAGTTTGCATAAACCAAATTTAGCTGATTCGGTTTAAAATGCAATGAATGTAAAGGGAATTTCAAGTTTTTAATACCAGGTTTACCAGGATACCAGTCACATTGTGTTTTTATTTGAAATGCACTGAGAGTTAAGGAAGGGAAGGGCAAATAATACTATTATTAAGTTTATCAAAAATACTGAGGTACGTATTAATTTTATGAAAATAAAAATGTTTCCCACTCTGTTAACATAACCTATGTTAAATTAAAATCTTCTAATATACGTTCAATAAATTTCTAACTGGTGTGCATAGCGGCAAAAAACGTTATTATCTGGAATTTCTTAATGAATACAACGGAGTGAATTCCATTTGAACAAAATTCGGGTTCCATTCATTAACAAGAACTATTATACTATCAGCCTTTCTTTCAGTAGTGTCTACTTCAGAACTGAGTTTGCAGAGTCATTAGGCTTATAGAAATAGAAAATATGAAACATGCTCAGTGCCATCGCCTGGAGCATTGGACCCTCCGATTGGTAGGCGATCATTAAAGTTGCACTACGAAGGCACATGCAGTACGAAAGGAGAAGGCTTTAATTTTTCTTCACTTAAGTCCCAATCACATTATGTTTCCGCTATGAGGGACTGGACGTCAAAAGGGACAATTCTTAGATCTCGCGCATTTCCAGTAAACCCACGTAACTAGGTTACCATTTTCACTTACTACAAAGATACTTGAACGCCAAACAATAATCGATTATCGCTCAGTTTGGAATCACGTGATTCTTCAGAAGCAGAACTTTTGTCTGATTGGTTGATCTCTACCCGGGACAGGACTCTAGGCGAAACATTTTCGGCGAGGTTTTAAAAAATCCCGCGGAGCAGATACATCATTTCCGTAGCTAGGCCGGGACTTTGCTTCCAGTTGAGCTGTTTTTTCTAGGAATCCTCCAGTTTAAACCAATGCCTACCAGAATCTCGTTTCTCAGAAAAGTCCCGTCTAGCAGGGACCGTCGCTAGATGTGATAATCATCCTTAAGGATGATTGGAGAGATCTGCACCCACTTGCCAAACCCTTTTGCTGGAGAACTATCATCCATTACCTTTTAGTTCGGGCATGAGTTATTTGGAATATTTTGGAAGTTTAGAAACGAGAAATTTGCGATGGTTTCACTGAAAATCCGAACCATTCGATTGCTATTCAGACGTGTTTTCTAATTACATCTCAAAAGCACACGATAAGGATAGAGAAGAACTTTACAAAGTATATAGTTAATATTTAAAAGTATGGAAAAATAATAACTAATCTGAAGTTGTTACTTTTCAGATTTCAGTTTTACGCCACTTAATTATTCCTTATGCGCGGGATTCAGACAAAGATTCTATTTCACACCTGCAATTTCAAATATTATCTTAAAAGTGTTCAAATAAAAGGTTGTATTAAGATTTATACGAACAAGAAGCGCTTCTTATGCACAGTAATGAATTTTACAATTTATTGTAAAGTTCTTTATGTAATTTTATGATTATCTCAGATGGAGAATTCATATCTATTTTTCTAGTTGTGAAACAGACATGTCTTGATGTGAGGTTGAAGAAGGAAGAAATCTTAATATGCAGTTGCAAATTTTTAATAACGCATTTATTACATTCATATATAATCTTATTTATTTATGGAGCCCATCAGTGGCAGAGTGAATAAAATCACTGAAAACTGGTAATCTGGTCCGGGCTCGAATGCCAAGGAGTTCTTTGCTCTGACATTTTTTGTTTTCCCTACTTAGAATACAAATATAAGCAAATTTGTTTATAAAGTTCTCCACCAAAGCATTGTTATTCTTACGCAAAGAGCTTTCACTTCTATCCTTTTTCTGTGCAAACGAAACTTGCCGACCTTAATGCTATGACAATTGAAGTTATTGTTTTTTTAATAAATTAATCACGATCGTAGGTCAATTAAATGTTTCAACATAGGGAACTGTATACTACTTTCAGTTACTTTAGAAAATAGGCAGTTAAAGTTCATCATCCACGAACAATAATACATAACGATGATAATGATTGCCCAGGAGAAATGACTGTAACCACTAATTTGCTGAAGTCTTCTAACTTTTGTTACTCTGAATGAAGTAAAGGAATTATTATATTAGTAAAAAGTTTAGGATATCATATTTCAAGGAAAATATCCATTTCAACCGCTCTGGAAACCATTTGATTGGTGTTTTTGCGTAACACCTCTCTGTACGGAGAGAATAAAAGACCCATTTTGCGAAAACATATTGCAAAATGGATTTAACATTCATTCAGAATAGGCTGTTATCTTGACGTCTGTACGTACTTAGATAGGTATCTCGCATAACTCAAGAATGAGTAGCCTTAGAACGTTGAAATTTTGTATATGAGACTGCTATAACATGTAGTTTAGCATCTCCCAATCTGTGCAATCTGCTGCACGATTGTGTATATATAAGCATATATATAAAATAGATATAGATGTATATATATAGATATTCCCGTATATGTGTATATGTAGTTCTCACTCTATTGCCTTCCTCTATAAACTTAGATGTTTAATTTTATATGTTGGTAAACTCTGCAATTTTTGTTTTAAAGTGGTTGGATTATATGGTTTTTATATTCCTGTTAAGGGTTACATTGTTTTTTTTAATTTGCATGCAAAAGTTCAAGAATTATCAACAATTTAGAAGTTTAATTGGCGAGTTAAGCCGAACGAAAAGCCATTTGTGTACATTTGATACTCAGCAGAATGGTGAATTACGTCAGTTTCTGCGCCTTCAATGTCTTTATGCCGAGTGGGACCAAACGTAAACGTTCAGGTTTGTGCACCGTAAAATCTGTCTTCTTGCCCGCTGGCTGAATTGATTGTTTTTGTGTAGAAACTCTAATTTTAATTTTAATTTTTTAAATTGTTTTAACTGCATTTGGTGTTTCATGTCTTTCTGTATTTTACAAAATTGAATGAAAATGTTTTGAGGTTTTATGTATTTTTGCTTTCGGGCGAAGTTAGAAGTGAATTTATTAAATTAGAAATATATCTTTAATTAAATTTGTGGAAAAAATTTAAATGAAATGGAGCGAAAAATGTATATAATATAATAGACCATACAGGAAAGTCATGTGGCGTTCACATCAGATTTTTTCTGGACGGTAATGTGTACTTACTGCCAGGATCGTAAATGGGGTAGGACGCTGCGTCCTTGAAGTGCCTATTTTCAAGTAACAGGCTATAATATCCGGAAGATTACTCGATTTGCTTTTTCATGCAGCATAAATAAGATATCTGTGTTCAATTTAACCTGTTAACTGTTTGCTACGTCAGTTCATTACATTGGTGATATTTTTTATCAGGTAAAGAAAACCTATTTGGAAGACATCGCGTTTTCCTTGATTAAAGTTCCTTAAAAATCTTTTACAAAGTCATAGTACATCCACACAGTACATAGCTCTTGATTTCTCCGCAGTTATCGATTAAACGAACAACCAAACAATTCTTTCTTGAGTTAATTAAAAGTTAACTGCACGGTTATTTTAATTAAATAGAGACACTGTGTAAAATGCTTATTTGAATAAGAAGTGAAATATTAATGTTTCTCCCTGTTTGTCATATATTTCAGGACACATAGTTTCGGAGTTTATCCCTTCCCGGCACTGTTACTCTAGACCTAGAAGGCCCGCTACTCTAGACCCCCCTAAAAAGCTCTTCTTGGTTATATGATGATTACCTACGTATAAACGAGAAAAAGTAACTTGGGTACATGGTATTTACATTTAATATTTACATTTTTGTCTATTGTTTCATGGTGGTGCTTTTCGAAGAAAGTGACACCACCTTTGAATAAACACTAACCAACATTGCATGTTTTGTACTTGTATCGGGATATGTATCAGATTCACTATCTGAAGACAATTCGTATAGCACTTTCAGTGATTCGGAAATGGTCAGCCCTCTCCGATCCATTTTTAAAATAATTAAAAATCCTAAAAAATAAGTTATTATTATATTTACAGTTAGAAATTATAAACTATAAAATAAATTTAAAATAAATGTGTAACAACTCAAATGCTATCAAAACATAGCGCTAACAAAATTTCATTGAATGAAAGCGAAAGAGAAAAAGAGATTTGCTCTAGTGAAAAACCAAGCAGCTAACTGACAAAATTTGTTCCTGACTTCAGAAAATCACCCAATAATTTCTTTGTTGATAGCCAAGCCTCCTCTCCTCGCGCCCCCCAAAAAATAGAGAAAAGAAGAAAGAGGAAAACAGGAAATGAAACACAAATGCCTACCCAGCTTTCCATTGTGAATGAGGTGACCGGTCAGCTGCAGAGAAACAAAGAAACAGTTGTTTGTTTTATCTGAGTATCTTAGTTTTCCAGTCTGGGCACACCTGATGTTTGCCGTTCGATTTTAGACAAGATTTCAAGGTAAAAATTTAAAACAAATATAGAATAAGGAGATTAGCATACAGCCAATAGAATAACATAGAAATTTATTTTTGAACAATTCCTGTTATAGCCTAAAAAATTCTGGAAGGTATCTTTAAAAAATGAGGGTCTTTAAAAACTAAGCATGGCTAAAATATATGGACTGGTTTGTGTTTTTGCTGCTATCTAGTATAAATAAAGAAGGTTCAGAGAAACCTATAAATCCTTTTTAATTAAATTTTTCTGTGCGTACAGAAGGAAAGTTATTTAATGTACACTGCGAAAAAAAAGGGGAGACAGCTCTATATCTCCCGTTCTACTCGACCGATTGACGAAATTCAAATTGCGTTTTCCATGTCCCAAAAGCGCCACTTAGGGTATATAATAGATGTATATATAGTTTTCTTCTATTATAGGTAATTTGACACAAAATGACACTTTTTCTGAAATAACATACCAATATTTTTACATATTAAAATTAAAGACATATATTACATTCAAAAATTTAAGATTAAGTTTTAACATCTAATATATTTTTATCTGTTAAAAATGCTACTGAAAGGCTGAAGTAGATGAAAGCATTTTGTAATTAAAACAGATGTTCCAGGATGCGTTATGAAGCTGTTTACGTGCATTTCTGTACGGAAGCTTTTCTGCATACATTATACCCTTGCGAAGTAAACTGTTATACAGGAAGTCCTAACCCATTGAGTTGTTACGGCTATCTGCTTGCTCTTCACCTATGTTATCCGAAACGAAGCAAGTTTACGAATATAAAACCAAACTACAAAAATAATTTAACATTTTGGTTATTCAAATTCGCTCCTACAAAATTAATAAGTAATAAAAGATCAGCAAATTTGCTCTTCAATTAAATTTTAAAGAGTATAAAATTTAGGTTTAATATGTTGGAAAAAAGCTGTTTGTCATAAAGGAAGACTTTCAAAAGCAAAAATAAAAATGATAAATGAATTTAATTTAAAACAGAACATGCGATTGGATTGAAAGCCTCTAGAAAGATGTAAGATCACGCAATTTCATTGGTTCAATGTTTTATGCTTTACAATATTACACGAGTGTAACATCAAAAAACTAATGTAAAATTAAAATCTTAAATATTCAGCATTACTGGTATACTAATTTAATACTAATATACTAATTATTAATTATACTAATTTATAATAATATATTATCACTAATTTATTGCTTATATTCTATGTATAGAAAGTCTAAAATTTCAGTTCTCGGAAGATATTTTTTTCTGGCGAAACTTTTTGAGTTAAGTGAAAACAACAGCAAATCCGATGTTTAATCCAACCTCTTTGGTTTATGAACTGCGAAAACTAGAAAACGCCTCCAGAGGGCAGTGCTGTGCGAAAAACGGAAAACACTCAATGCATGTGTTCCGGCCATTGTGGTGTGAGTGTTGAAAACGTCCTAGAGTTGTGAAATAAAAGCTACAGTACTAACGTATAATGTGTTTTGGGATGTATTGACTGTGTGTGAGTTATAAAATCTTCATGGTCTTGTTAAGAGATTATAAATGAGCAGGAAAACGGTTTATTGGCAGATACTGTAAAAAATTAATTTTATAAAATATTAATCATATGCCCATACGCACGTACACGAAATGTTCGTGCTCGTGAGGAGTAAGTATTGACCCATATTAAATGTCGAAAAACCAAACAAAGATTGAGGAGCCAGCTAAAAATATTTTAATAGATCAAAAGAAGTTATTTTTCATATTTAGATTGCAATAATTAACAAGCACGTTTTTATAAATTGGCTCGTTTGACACAATTATATCTCGTTTGATGTTTCCTATGATTTTTACATAGGTTCATTTCGAATGATTCTATTACCCAGAATACTACATACATTACAGTCATACTTCTTTTATTCTGTAGAGAATACATTAAAAATATTGTAGTTTCTAGGCTCATTACAAAACATTTCTGTAGG